>MU614762.1:0-34755 GCA_025201725.1 Chytriomyces sp. MP71
AGGGTCTTCCAGGGTAATTCCTGTGAATAATGTTCGAGGGACCACCGCGTCCCGGTCAACTAATAAGCACTTTAAAGTCCACGAAAGGATACGGAATACGATGGTTTGTTTTCCTCCGCTTGCCTTTATTGCAACTTGCCATTTCGCAACCCTTTTCTGTCACAACGCCATCCATCATGTCGTCTGCGCTGACCACGCTGACGCAGGCACTGAGCAGCGCGCCCAAGTGTGCGATCGGATGCTTGAACAACAACTCTGGTAACGTAGTTGTGAGCTCGACTACGACAGCCCTCGTGTGTCTCTTGCCCACGTTGTCCACAACTGGTGCAGGCACCTTGCTCTCGTCGTGCATTGCAAGCGCATGCGCTGGTGCAGATCTTCAATCTCTGTTTGGATGGGAGACGGAGAATGCAGCTGCCCTTCGAGCCGTGTGTCCCGGCCTGCCTCTGCAAGCTTCCCCCTCGGTCACCTCTGTTCCTTCTTCTATTCCAACTACTTCTCCCACTCTTCCTCCGACTGTTTCTTCCCGCGCTACTTCCGCTGCTACCTTCGGCAGCGCAGCTACTTCCGCCGCCGGTCCCGAGTACGACCCAAGTCAGATCGCTGACGCTCCCGACGTGCTTGTGCCCGTCTTTGCCGCAATCGGCGGTGGTCTCGCACTCATTGCTATTCTCGTCATTGCGTTTTACTGCATCTGGCACAGGAAACGGTGAGTCACCGCACTTTGCTCTTTTGGCGCTTTTGGTGGCTGAAGGCCTTCACAAAAAAAAGTGAAGCCGCCATAGAACAAATCCGCGCGGCAAATGCCAACCGCAACAGCCG
Organism: Chytriomyces sp. MP71; assembly: GCA_025201725.1. Taxonomy (NCBI): domain Eukaryota; kingdom Fungi; phylum Chytridiomycota; class Chytridiomycetes; order Chytridiales; family Chytriomycetaceae; genus Chytriomyces; species Chytriomyces sp. MP71. Next base: position 823 of record MU614762.1, read on the forward strand.
CCGCGTCTCGGACTATATTGCCGCGGACAAGATTGTCGAGCTCGACGAAGTGCGCGAACTGAACCCGGCCTCCGACGAGGTCGACTTGCCTGAAATTGTGATTGACTCCCAGCCACTGGATGTTGCCGTGTCCACGGACGAATATGCTCGCGAGGGGCGTGTCCAATCGATTGGACCTGTCTCGTTTGCATCGTCGAAACGCGTTTCGCATGTGTCTTCGAAGCGCGTCTCGTTTATGGCGGCTTCGCATCGACAGGAGGACGAGTCCGAAGAAGAAAAGGATGAATAAGGACATTTATTGCGCATTGTTATTTTGTATTTTTCTCTCCTTTCTGCAGTATTGTTTAAAGGTTTTGGCAAACCTTGATGCATCCCCACCGTCGGATTGAGACATTATTCCCTTTCACATACTCAAACCTCAGCTTTTACAGGATCCCAATCAAGAGCACTCATATCGGGCGCGTCCCAGCTTGACTGTCACAAGGTCTCCGTCATACTCTCGAAATGAAACCGTGAAACTTTGATTTGACGTTTCGGCATGATTGTCTAGAACGCGTGAATCACGCGTTCCCATACGCACACAAAAATGGCGTGATCTGCGATCCTGAGTCTAGTTGCTCATCTTTGGAAAATGTTTAGCTCCAATGAGCTTCATACGGCCACTTTGCGTTCCTCACAACACAGTGCAACGAAGACAATTGATCCCCAGGGCAATGTCACCCCCCATCACAGCTCATTGAGCCGTGGCATCTGACCCCTCGAAAACTAGCCACCGAAGTCTGATCACCCAAATTGCGCCATGAAGGCTAGCCCCTACTACGCGCTTGCTTCGGCGTTCCGTTCGTGAAGTCCATGGAAAAATATGGTTTGAAGGAGTGACCGGTGCTACACCACGCGTGCAATGTGCATGTTGATATGGAAGTGAAAGAGGTGGTGCTTAGCGCCGTGACAATCGATGGGATACAAGCTCTTGTTGGAAATGATCCTTTGTCGAACGGAAGACTAAGGCGGAGAAAGAAATCGCGAATGCGAATGGAGTGTGGTGATGGGCTATTTTACATGGAATATAATTAGAGTGGTGTGGACACGGTTTGGTCTCATTTCGAACGTGCGGACTGACACTGTTGATTAAATAACCAAAATGCTCGCCTCGATCGTCAGCACAACTGGCAAAGTCTTGCGCGGAACCCAAGACACGCTGATTGCGATGCATCGCTCGATGAGCTCGCAGGCAACGCTGGCTGGAAAAACTGGCAGGAACGAGGTTGCTGGCGAAGGCGATCGCTCGGTCCCAGACCTGGCGCCTGGAACGGATGAATCAACAGATCTTGCACGTCATGGATCTACGGGAGGTATGATCGTATGCTTTTATAACTCAATGCTAAGACGGACAGCAGAAGATGATGACGAGGGCACGTCCAATCGGAAGGTCCCCTCTGCCCCTCTCACCACTACAGCCCTTAGCGGCGATCAGAAGGAACGAGAGCTGGTGAGTGCCGCCTTAATTTCGCGCATGTTACTTAAGCTGGGTCTGCTTCAGAGCAAAATTTCGGACCCAGTGAATGGCCCGAGACAGGTTGCCTCAATGGGCAGAAGGGATACTGATGCCACCGATGCTGGTATATCACTTTCACAACCAACATTGGAGTTTATCAACTTTACCTAAAAATGCGGCAGTTCCGCTCGAGCCTGTCAGCGCGTTTCCGACTTCTCGAAAAGTGTACCCGTTGGCAACAAACTTTAATGAGAAAGAAGCCAACGAATTGGTAATGCCTTCATCTAAATCCATGTCATGAATTTCACACTCTCCATGTTAGGGTGATGCAAACTTTTGCTCCACCAAAGGCCTTCCACTTAGTCACTTCCTTGAACTTGTGGAGCTTTGGGGTGGCAAGAATGCCCTTGAAGGCTTGACTACAGCAGATGTTTGCAGCAAATTTTTACAGCCCATGACCAAGGAAACAGGATTGAGTCTTTGTGCACAATATTACATTCAAAAAGTGGCACTTCCAGATGGTACTCCATTGGTTCAAGATGCTAATTGGTTTGTCAGTCATGCATGGTCTTATAAGTTTCTTGATGTGATGGGAGCTCTTACTCACTTCATTGTGGCTCAGAACCTGGACCCTGCCTCAACCATTTTCTGGTTTGACATTTTTTCTAGCTCTGAACATAATGATGGGACCAGCAGAGACTTTTCTTGGTTCAGTGACACCTTTATGAAGGCTATTGAAAAGATTGGAAATGCAGTCATGATTTTGCAGCCCTGGGACAATCCTATTCCATTAACAAGAGTCTGGTGTATCTTTGAGTTATATTCTGCTTCAGTCACATCTTGTAACTTTCAAGTGGCCATGATGCCTGAAGATGAGTCTAACTTCATTGACAAGCTTCTAAATAATGTAGAATGGTTTTATGAGATTTTGACAAATGTGAGATGTGAGAAGGGACAAGCATTTAAAGCTTCAGACAGGGAGCAGATTTTGAAACTTGTTGCTGAGACAGTTGGCTATAACAAACTGGACCAGCTTGTGTTTTCTACTATTTCAAAGTGGGTCTGCAGCAGCTTAGAGCAGCAAGTTTGCCTTGGAAGTGACAGCAAGCTTGAAGCTATGGGTGCACTTGGGAGCTTTCATTCCCTACAAGGGAATTTTGACTTGGCTGAGCCAATCCTGGTTCAGTTGCTTGAGACTAAGAAGGAGTCATTGGGGGAAAATCATCCCAGCACCATATCCAGTATGGACTCTCTTGCTCTCTTGCTTGACTCTGCAGGCAGATACCAGGAAGCTGAACCTCTCTTTATGCAGTCATACAAGATGAGGACAGACCTACTGGGAGAAAACCACTATGAAACTCTCACCTCCATGAATAATTTAGGCTTGATGTACATTCATCAAGCCAAGTATGATGATGCTGAAGCAGTGTTGGTCAAGTGTGTGGATGCAAAAATCAAGAATTTTGGAAATGATGATGGGGGAACAATGGCCTCCCTCAGCAATTTAGCTGCTGCTTACGTGTACAATGGAAAAAATCAAGAAGCTATTGAAATATATAGGCAATTACTGGAGACACAGACTCAAACATTTGGAGAGTCTAACCCAAAAGTGATTATTACAATGCAAAACCTTGCTTCAGCTTATCAGAACCTGGAAGACTATGAAACTGCAGGCAAATTATATCAGCAGTGCTATGATACATATGTTCATGTGTTTGGGGAAACACATCCTGACACTCTCATGGCACAATCACTGCTTGCTGTTACTTTTGGGGATCAGGGAAATTTTGAAAAATCAAAAAAACTACTCTATGATTGCCTTAACAAAAGACAGCAAACATTGGGTTCACTTCATCCAGCTACTTTGAGTACATTGAGTCATTTGGGTCTTCTTTTTGTGAACATGTCAAAGCCAGAAGAGGCATTGCCTATTTACTCTCAGTGCTTAGAGGGAAGAGAGAAGGCACTTGGCATGTTGCATCCTGACACAATTGATGCTGTGTACTCATTGGCTAAAGTCAATAATGATTTAGGCTCTGAAGACGCAGAGTCCTTGTATCTGACAAATCTTGAACGACGAAGACAGGTATATGGCAACTTGAATAAATCAACCCTGGATGCTATGCACTATTTAGGTGCCCTGTACTTTCAAAGCAGCAGGCTGGATGCAGCTGAACCTCTGTTTGATGAATGTTTCCATGGCATGTCACAGGTGTTGGGTGAAACTGATCCTGAGACCCTTACCGTTATGCGCAACTTAGCCTTAGTATATGTGAAACTGGAGAAGCTGGAATCTGCAGAGACTTTATATTTAGATTGCATTGGGAAAGAAGCTCAAGGCCTGGGAGAACTTGATCCTTCAACCATTTCTACTTTACTCAACTATGCTGAAGTGCTCAAAGCACAAGGCAAGGTGAAAGAGGCTCAGGATATTTATGCTGAACATTTGGACAGATTGGCAAAGACTTGTGGAACCTTGCATCTGGATTGGGTTCAGGCTGCTTTTAACCTTGCATCAGTTTACTTGGACCAAGAGCAATATGAGCTAGCAGAGAGATTGTATCTCCAGTGTCTTGAGGCTCAAAAAGAGCTATTTGGTGAATTGGATGATGCCACTGTAGACACAACCCATGAGCTTGGTGTGCTTTATCGTCGCCAAGGCAGATTGCAGGAGGCTCAGGAAATGTACAAAATATGTGTTGAGGCTCTTAAGAGTACTGTTGGAGTATCAGATCCCATGACCATTTCAACCTTATATGTTCTTGCTTGCCTGTATGATTCTGGTGAGAAAAATTGTGAAGCCAAGCTGGCTTACTCAGAATGTCTTGAGGCTCAGAAGGTGACACTGGGCCCACACCATGAGGACACTTTGCAAACAATGTATAGTCTCAGCCAAGTTTATTTCAAAGAGGCAGATTACCAAGCTGCTGAGCCATTATACCGTGCCATTTGGGAGGGCAGGAAGGCTTTGTATTCAGAATTGGACCCACGTTCACTGTTGTCCATGAATGATCTTGCCACTCTCTTATTCCAACAGAACAAGTATGCTGATGCTGAAAATCTTTTCTCTGAATGTCTTGCAATGAAGCAGAAAGTGTTGGGACCTTCCAACAAGGAGACTCTGTCCACAATGCAGAACTTGGCTGTGACATATCAGAGAGAGGAAAAGTTAAGCCAGGCAGAAGGCATTTTGGTCCAAGTTATTAGTCTTCAAATGGAGTCTCTCGGAGCCGAGCACCCAGATACTGTTCAAACCCAGGAAAAGTTGAAGGTGCTCAAAAGGGCTACCACCGATTGATTCATTTTAAGGATGGATTTCTGAAATAAATATAAAGAGCAGAACTGACAAGGGATATCATATCCTCACTCTGTTCTGAAATCAGAAAGGAGTCGCAAGTGATCAAGGTCACCTCCAGAAATAAACGAAGAGCGAATCACCTGCAACAACTTTTTCCACAGCAGCATGGACTTATGGTATGCATCAATAATGCTGCACTTTACTTGATTCAACAACACTGTTTATGTCTTCCCAGGCATCAATGGACCAGCGCTTGTGGCACGTATGGCTTCGGAAAGGTGAACAAAGCAGGAGCATTGTTGGAGGATTTTCCACTCTGACGCTTCCACCTGTCCATTCAAGCTTCTCTGTTAAAGATCCTCCCTTCTGCTTCTTCATTTGCTGCTGCTGCATCCCAAACCAGTGATCTTCTGCAAAAAGCAAAATACTGGTGACTTCTATATTCTGAAGCCCTCCAGGCACACCTGCCAACGACGCCCTCTGCATCCGTAGACACACCTGCGCCGATAAACTCTAGATCGTTTGTTACCAACCTCATCTGACCAGATTGTGCAACCAAGAATCCATTGCTAAGCAAACGCCTTTTCAGCGTTGAAGGCGCTACATTACTTCACCTCCACTTCCAACTCCGTCATCCTCTTTTGGTGTCAGTTTCATTGCAGGTGACAATGACATCCTTTGGCATGCTTTATACCTTTACTCGCGTACACGCGGAAACGTAGGAAACCGGCAGCCCACATTCTGCCACCACCTCCAAACATGTTATTAAGCCCGCGTGGTCTTGGGAAGACTATACGTCTTATTCGAAAGCGGAAGCAAGAGTTAAGCAAGCTAGAGAGCCTTGGCACAATCAGGAGCTGGGTAAGCGGATTTCGTTGAGGCGATCAAGACTCCGGATTTACGATGTGGGACAGCGACTACGTTTAAGTTGGTGACGCAATTGGGTCAAAAAAATTATGGTCAAGAGGGTTTCTATGCCCCAGATGGATGTGCGAGGGCCGCTGGGGTGGCTTACGTCTTTTGGCGCGCAGTGGTGATCTATTTTTGGAAACCTTTCCAAATGTGTGCTGTAAATGGTTAAGTCCATAGCCGCAACATCAACAATGTGGCAGTCTGGAGATGTTGATTGGCTTGTTCGGGGTTGTTGAACACTTAGCTCATTTGCATGTTAAGTGGAAAAAGCGAGAACCACTTGATATTGGGAAAGTTTACCACCATCGAATAAATGTCTATATGAAAAAGTAAAGATGCCGCGTAGATTTAATTTTTTGCGATGAAAGTGGTTGCACTGTTGAGGTGGGGCCGACTGTCTTCCTGATCAGACTCAGTCGCTCACGGACTTTTCCAGCGGAGGAAAAGACTCATGCTTCAATGTGATGCACTGCATTGCCAATGGCCACGAGGTTGTGGCGGTTGCGAATCTGTTCTCTGAGATTCATGGTGATAAGGAGGGTGAGTTTCCCGGTAAGGCTATCCACTACTCCCTGTCCTCTCACCACATAAAACAGAAAGCGACTCTTTCATGTACCAAACCGTAGGCTCCAACGCCGTGGTTCCGCTTGTCGCCGAATGCCTCGGGCTTCCGCTCTTTCGCCGATGCATCCGCGGTGCCGCCGTCTCGGTTGCGATGGATTACAGCGAAGATGCGGGCGACGAGGTTGAGGATTTGAAGCAGCTGCTCGAGACTGTGTTGGTGGGTTGTTGGATTCTACTGTGGGCGTGCTGTCAACATGCCGACAAAACAGGCGGAAATGCCTGACATCGAGGCTGTCTCGGTGGGCGCAATCTTGTCGAATTACCAGCGCATTCGCGTCGAACATGTGTACGTTTTCCCTTGACGAAATGACGGGAGATTCAAAACCTAAAGCGATGTCACAAATCAGATGCTCACGCCTTGGCCTTACCGTCCTGGCCTACCTCTGGCAGGCAAATCAGTCAATTCTTTTGAACAGTATGATCGATTGCGGGCTGCACGCCGTACTTGCGAAAGTCGCTTCTATCGGGCTTGACACACGTCATCTGGGGAAAAGTCTTGCTGAGATGCAACCTCTTCTAGAGAAACTAGTCAGTGAATTTGTCTGGATAGGTCAGTAGATAAAGTCTGTGCCATTCGCACACAACAGAGCGATCGATTCGGATGCCACGTTTGCGGAGAGGGCGGCGAGTATGAAACGATTACACTGGATTGTCCCGTTTTCAAGAAACGCATTGTCCTGTAAGTCTCTTGCTTTTGATGAGCTGGTCACTTACAATTATATCCATTCCAGCGAGGGTCCTGAAACTATCATACACAGCAACGACGCTGGAGCCATTGTGGCATATCTCAAATTCGGACCCAAAACAATGCGCATCGAAGACAAGTCTGAAAACGAAATAGGCATGTATGAAGAATTGAGGCAGCAGCTGTTGGACTTCGGTGCTCGTAATTATGTGCAAGCTGCAGATGTTATCGGAATGGTATAGTTTTGGATCCCAGTTTTATGGTTTTAAATCGGTGTTTTCTTTTATAGGTGCGTAAGTGTGCCGTGGTGGCTGCCGTGGATGATGTGGTTTTGGATTTGGAAACGCAAAGCGACGAAGAACCAAATGTTCCGAGCGTGCGCTTGATTGGTGGATACCTAGCCGTTGGTGGCGTTCGAAGTGTGAAAGATGTCGCGTCTGCCACCGTTGAACTGGACGCGCAGAGCATTATGGACCAGATAGGAGGTACTTGCAGTGTCTTAGGGCTACTTTTCCGGTTTTAACGACGATCATTAAGTGGAATTACACAAAAACGGAATGACTTGGTCCGATGTTGTAATGATGCAACTCTTTGTGGCAGATATGAACGATTTCGGAGTGGTGAATGCAGTCTATGGGTCGTATTTTGGCATCAATCCTCCAACAAGGTTCGTATTTCACTAGCATACTATTTTTTAAAAATGTTTTCCTTCTGTCAGAGTCACTGTGGAGGTTGGCTTCCATGCCCGCGATAGCTGCCGTATCCAAGCCGACTGCCTGGCATTCAAGAACGTAGAGAATACAGAAATAAAACGAAAAGTGAATAAGAGCGTCATGCATGTGCAAGGCATCTCGTATTGGGCGTGAGTTCTTGTCGTTGTTCAATGCGCACTACCTGATCCTGACGCACCTTTAGTCCATCCAACATTGGACCTTACAGTCAAACTGTCAAGGTTATAATGTTATAATGCCTCCATAGTTCTTATAGAATACTGACACTTCCCGCTTTCAGCTAAACGATCATCTCTTTGTAGCTGGACAGATTGGCCTGATTCCAAACCAAATGGCGCTACCCTCTTTTTCTCTTCTTTGTACAGACTTGTCGCAGTTACTCGCCGAATGCCTAATATGCTTCAATAACATTGATAGTATCGCGCGCGTACAGGGTGTCTCGTTTCCGGGCGAGGACCTGGGACTTTTTCTTTGCTTTGTCCGGTGCAAAGAGTATTTAGGGGTTGTGAAGCGGTTTTGTGAAAATCGAATCGAGGTTAGTTGTCCTGTTTTCAGGTTGGCTCATTTGAAAAACATGAAAACGTAGGGTTTTGATAAGCTGCCGTCGTTGTTTTTGGCTGTCAACAAACTTCCGAGGAGCTGCGCGGTAGAATTCCAAGTTCAGTTTCAGAGCCCTCAGGATTTGGGAGTTGTCAGAGACGACGAAGACGGCGAGTGTGCGTCAAACCACCTGCCAACAACACCTGAAACAAGTCAACGTGAGTAGTTTTTACGCTGACATCTTTATTCAAATCAACCCATATCAGAAAGCAAGTCCCTTCGGCTGGGTGCATCATTTGTCGAAATCCGCACAAAGGGATGGACGCGTGGATCTCTAGCGTGTGTAACTATCCAGTGCACCTTGGATGTAGGCAACGCTGTCGACGCAGCAACGTTGAGCGCTTGTCTATCAGAAGTTGCTCCCATGGTCACCGCGGCGAGTGCACAGTATGCAGTCTCGCCTGTGGCGTTGCGCGTGTTTCATTTGAAAGGGATTCCCAGAAGTTTGTTGAAACGAGGTAATGGGACCCTTCTAGGACGCCCATGTATTCCTAATTTCCGTGTCACCTTTTGCAGAGGTCGCTAGGCATTTTGGGGATGAAGGTCCAAGTTTTTCCTATGTTCCTGTCAATGCTTTGGGAGCCGGAAATGGTTTCCTGGCTGTCAATGCGGTTTTCCCTCATCGGGTACAATAAAATGGAAGTAGTGACCAACAATCCAAATTCACCATTTATTCGCGCCTGCTCAAATTTACCAGCAAACTGTAGTTGTCGCGGTGGACCCTTGAGAACTGTCGGGTCTCGAAAATGAGGGATGACTTACAAGATCAGTGAGACTTGAGAGGAAGACGTGGCAACATAAACTGTGTCAAAACTTAGGTCGCTGGTGTTTTCCACTATAACTCACGAGCTTCGGAACTTAGAAGGTACGACATACCCGCTTCAACGGCGAAAAGTATATCAAGACTTGAACCGAGAATTAACTGACGCAATCGTGTCCTTTATTTCTTGAATTTTTCAGGTCTACTCGTCACAGTCGAACATACTATTTTATTCAAACTCCCCACTCCAAGGCCTTACCCGCGTCCATATGCTCCGCAACGTTCCCACTAGAGGCAGCCCCTAACATACCCACCACTGCCGCCGGCACCGCTCTCTCCAGCAACACGGGACCCCCCTCCCCGCCAGCCGTCACGGCGCGCAGGTTCCGCTCTTGCAACACGGGCGTCCCTCCCCCACCTGACACGGCCCACCCGCCCTCCATTAGTTGCGGGCTCGCACCGCCGGCGGCGCCGACCAAGGGGATCAGCGCGCGCGAGCTGCCGCTGGCGGCAGCGGGGCTCGCGTGGCGCATGAAGGGCTTGTACATGTGGCTGCGCAATGACCTATGCCGCATTGCAAGGTCTATAAGAGAGGGGGGCAGACGGGGGGGAGAATGGCCACTTACCTCTTGATTGGTTTTTGGAAGCGGATGGCGAGGAGGGCGAGGAGGGCAAGGAGGAGCGCGGCTATGACGCCGCCTGCAATAGCGCCGGCGTGGTTTGGCTGCGGTGGCGATGTGATTGCAAGATCGGGTGTGGATGGGTCGGAGGATGTGGGGAATGCGTTGGAGGTTGCGGACGTTTCGTAGGATGCAGGAGGTAACGCCGATCTGGACTGTGACAGTTGGAGTGTGGAGTCTGTTGAGAGGACGAGGAATGTAGTGTTTGTTGCTGGTGCTTGTGGAGGGAGCGATGAGGGTGAGGTGCTTGTTGATGGTGAAATGATCAAGGACACTGGATCGGGTGACGCCATGGTCGGGGATGCAATTGCGGAAGGAGATGGTGGGGATAAGAAGGTGGTCGGGGAAGCAGGTGCAGTCGTGGTTATTTGGGCCGATGGCGAGGAAGTGGTTGAACAATACTGAGTCAACAGCCCCGCATTGGTTTGATAAACGAGTTGCGCCTGCTTGGCATCTACTGAACTGCAAGTCTTTGAAAAGCAATCAAAAAGGGGTTGCGGATCCCTTGTTGTGATGATGCAGGCGTCGGATACCGTCTGGCTGTTGACTGCCGACTGTGGGGTTGCGCCGCTAGCGGCGTATATGCAGGATACAAGACAGGCATTTGCGGCAAACTGGTTCACGAGGGTCTGGACGGCAGCCATTTTGCACCGATACCTTGCGAGGAAACTCCTGAACGGGTGCTAATTTTGGATTGATGTTCGATGTGAGTGAGTGAAAAATCTTGACCGCACTCCAGCCTGTTCTTACAAACCAACGACCATGATTTCTGACCTTGCGAATGCACCTATCGGCGCACGATAGGGTGTCTTAAAGTTTATGCGGTAACACCACGACGACGCTTGTTTCTTGTTTGGTCCCGAGACGGCGTCGCTCGCTGCCTGTCTCGCGTCTTGTCTCGGCGCCGACTCTGTCAAGGTTGCATTGATTGCGCGTCTCTTTGCTACAGACTAGAGTATGCTTCCCACAATCTGTGCCAAGCCGTGGATTCGCGCCCGTCGCCCCTGTTCTCTAAGGCCTTTCACCTGGTTCCTCCTTTCGCATTCTTCTTCTTCTTCGTCTCCATCACTGCCGATCCAGTCAGCGCCAAACCACAAGATTTTACGTGTCAGCCCCAAAACCAGACGATAAGGCAGAACGGTCCACGTACCAGACCGTCTACACGCGCTAGCGAGATTCAAGGTTATAGAAGATTTGCGGGTGCGGTTTGGGATGAGTTAAGGCGAGGTTGTGCGATTAGTTGCTGTATTGCTAATGGTAAATGCTTTTTTACCTTTATTATGACCAGTGAAGTAACGTTTAATTCCATTTCTGGCTATTTCGCTCTCATTGCCAAGAGGCTAAAAATGGTTTGATTGTCACATCAAATTGAGATGGAATCATCACACAACCTCGCCACACCCAAGCAACAAACCCCAGCGGCCCCCCAGTCCACCCCTGTCCCTCAAACCCCTTCAACCCCAGGCTGTCCGCGCCTTACGACCCTCAGCTTCGCACTCGCACCGTCCAGCCCACAAGACGACACACCCGCCTCCTTACCACAACTGCCCGCCCCAGCCTTCCGCAGTATAGAAGACCTAGACGATGATGACATCCCACTCGCGCTGCTGCGGCACCGCGAGGACGATCCAGGCCGCGAACGGGATAGCGGGCTGGACCCGGACTGCGTACCGCTCGCGTACCTCGTGGTGCCGCTGTCCTTGCCCTCCCTGGCGGTAGTGTCGGCGACGGTGCATGCGCTGGGGTGGGAGCCGGGGCAAGAGAGTCCCCCGCCTTATACGCCATTTTGATGCGCCTGAGGATTGCAACTTGGCCACTAAGAAAGAGAGAGTCATAGAGAGCGCACTGATGTCCTTGGGGCGGTGCACATATTGAATGTTTCGGATAGGGAAGCAAACGGGGTCGATTCTACGATGAGACGACGGGAGGAGCCAAGGACTAGTCATGCCCATTTTATCCCTTTTGAATGTTCAAAGATAATATCTCAAGTGTGTTACACAATTCCGTGGCTGGATGCAGCGCCAAAATCTGGCCTACTTTCGAAAGTAAGGATGGACCGTAGAATTTTCCCAGTCAGCCACCGTGACCGCTCTTGGGACTCAATTTGGTTCGTAACAACCCAGATGCTTCTCCCGACCCTCCTATCGACCCTGTCTCTCTTTGGCGCAGCGACGGCGGCCAGCAATACCACGTTGATGGCCAAGCAGGAGCGGAGCAAGGCGCGTCCGTGAGCCTGGACTACGCGATCGCGGAGAAGGGTTTGGCACGTTCTGGACCTCGCAGACCAGAACGGTCGGAGACGACTGCTGCGCCTGGCGTGCATTCGTAAGCTGCGATGCGGGAAACCCGCGCAGGATCAAGTCCTTGTGAGTAACCCCCGGTGGTGCGAAGGGGCAGGGAGCGGGCTTTCGCAAATTGATTGAAACAGTCAATTTTGCTCCAATCGACAACAACTTTAACTTTGAGCAGTCGTATTTGAACAAAGCGCTCTCCACCGAAATCGGCCTCTTTACGAAGTGACGCATATGTAATTTCCACTGACTTAACGCACTTCCTCAAAATGGCATCTCTCCGGCTACCCCGGAGCGATCCTGGAGAAGATCCCCCTCCACCTCCAACTGAACGGTGCTAACGCGAGCAACTACGACAGCGCCGAACCCCTGCTCGAAGCGACGTCGCAGGTTGCTCCAGGGCCACTTCGCTTTGACGACACCACGCAGTGGAGTATGGAGCAACGCGAGGTCTGGGCGTTCAAGGATGTCAATATTGGGGAAGTGGTTGCCCGTAAGATTCGTGAACACAGTATCACAGGACACGTGTTGCTCAAGCTCACACGCGATTGCATGCGCAGCGATTTGGGACTCAGTGTGGCAGATTGGATTATTTTGGAGCGTGAAATTCAACCTGTGTGGACGAATACAGGTCTGGTGAATATGATGGAGGATGTGGATGCGACAGTTCCGCCTTCTTACAAGCTTTAATTTTTTATGTGATTTAGTTTTCTTTCCTTCACGCTTCTAGATGTATTTTGATTCATTGCTCGGAAGGTCAGGAGAAAGTCCCACCATCGAAAAAACCACCAGCATTAAAGGGTCAGAAATTGATCAAGGATAGTGAGAGAGGGAGTGAGAGAGGGAGGGAGTGCAAAAGAAAGAGTTCACTCCCTCCTCTCTCACAGCCTCCATCTTCACCAAAAACAACCACCACCTAGCATCCATTTGTTGGCCACCGACCACCACGTCATGTCCACTCCAGCCAAGATTCGCTCGTCCATTGCGAGTACGGCCGAGATGCAACTTGCATCCATAAAGAATCGCGGCCAGCTGAATGCCAACTTTGTCTATTTCGAAGTGCAAAAGGGAACCTTCAACATGGTGAAGGGCATTGACACGAGGCTCTCGGAGAACAGCGACATTAAATACGTGACGGTTGCCGCGGACGCGCTCGTCTTCAGCAAAGACCTGGGCCACGTCCTTCTCGTCTTCCGGTGTCCGCACAAGCGGGGATTCACTCATTCAGACACTGACAAGGAAACTGTCGACTTGGAATCGTTCCAGTACAAGGTGCGTTCCTTCGTTCGTAGTGTTGCATGGGGGCTGACACGACAAAAACACGAAAAAAGGGGTCCCTCGCAACACCTGGTGGCTTTTTCAATGCAAACGTGGATATGACAGACGGCAAGCCAGATTTCAAAAAGACGGCCATTCGCGAGCTTGGAGAAGAATGCCGCACACGTCTTGGGGGTCTCACTGTCGCTGAAACGGACATTGTCTTTTGCGGGGCGGAATGCAACAACTACCGAGATATTCGCTGGGCGCGCGCGAGCAACTATGTTCCAACTGTGGCAGCTGTTTTCGCCACGATCCTCAAGGAGGAAGGGTTACCCGAAGTAACTGGCGGCGATGATGCCTGCGGGAAAGCATACTGGGTCTCCATGGAAATCATCGACCACCTGTATGCTAAGTACAAGGCTGTCTTTGACAAATTCAATAAGCCCTACTCGGAGGATGACTTCAATTCGTTTGTGCAAAACATTGAATGGTTTCGCCATGACTTGGACGGTCACCCACGCAACTTCCTGAAAAATGAAAACTCCATCTTGTCTTCCGCTTCTGCAAACAGTCATGTACTCAATTTCCAAGAAGGAACGGACTACAAATTTTCTGATTTTGCATTTGATCATGCCCGCAACATTGCTCGTGCTCGAGACCTCTTGAAAAGCCGGCAGAAAGAGAGGTAACCTTTTTATTTCATTACCATCTTTCAATTTGGATTACTTTAAACTTGATTGCTGAATGCAAGGAACTTCCGTCACTAGTGCCAAAAAGCGAGCTGCCTCAGACGATCCATCAGATCCTCAGCTGCCTCAAAAGAAGTACTTCCGCCAGCGTGCTCATGCAAATGTCTTTGGAGATCATGATTTGTCTTATCCAGTCAAGCCCGAAGATCATGATTGGTCCACGAACGAGTACTTCCCAGCGCTTTACTCATCAAAGCGTCCTGTAGAGTTCGTTGACGTTGGTGGGTCAGCCTTTATGTTTTCATTGAATAAATCTTACTGTGTTGACAGGGTGCGGTTATGGTGGCCTCCTCACAACGTTGAGCCCGCTGTTTCCAACAAAGCTCATTCTTGGAATGGAAATCCGCCCCAAAGTACAGGAATATGTCATGCAGCGTATCCAAGCCCTCCGAGCCCAAAACAAGGAAAAGGAGGCTGGCGAAGCTGGAAGTTACCAAAACATCAGTGTTATGCGAATGAACGCGCAAAAGTTTTTGCCTAACTTCTTCTCCAAGGGCCAGGTAAGAAGCGTATGTCCTGGCGTGCCGATGTCCTAAAGCTCGCGTCTGCCAGCTCGAGAAATTGTTCTTCCTCTTCCCAGACCCGCACTTCAAAAAGAAAAAGCACAAGGCCCGCATCATCACGCCGCAGCTTGCCTCTGAGTATGCCTACATTCTCAAGCCAGGTGGCATCTTGTACACAGTGACTGATGTTCGTGACCTTCATGAGTGGATGGTCAAGCACTTGGACGCACATCCTCTGTTTAAGCGGCTCTCGGAGGCGGAGTTGGAAGCGGACGCAGCTTGTGTGGATGCGGTGAGGAATGGCACGGAAGAAGCTAAGAAGGTGGAGAGAAATGGGGGTACTAAATTTCTGATGTGTTATCGTAGAGTAGAAAAGGATTTTGGTGGCGTTGGATGGAAAGGGTTTCCTCAGCTTATGGCTGATGGAGAGGAGGAAGATGGGGACGGTGCTGTGGACGAGTAAACCTTCGAAAACTCCATTTCGCTCTTGACAAGTGAATTTATTCACGGTTTGCTGAGGCTATATACTTTCCTTCGCACTTCGATGTAAAGCTCATTCACTCCTGGATGTTCTTTACAAAAGTCTGAGGAATGCGAATGAGATTACACCTTGCGGAGCTAACAATTGAATCAAGCTCACCCGAATTCACGATCTCCAAGGTGCTTTCCTCTTCCATCCGTCCACAGTGATCTTGGCCGTGTGCTTGCCCAATCCAGTGATACTTCCCGACCTGCAAGAAGTCGAACTTCACCTTCGCTTTTGTGTTGGAATCCTTGATAACGGCGTACGTTTGCGATACTTGGAAGGGAGGAATATCATCCTTGTAGTTCGTGCGTATGCCATTTGCATGGATGAAGAGAGGTTTCGCGATAAAGTCGGACTCCTCGTCCTCGTCTTCTCCGTCATAAAAATTCATCTGCATCATGCTCTGCCCACAGTATGTGCTTCCAGTAGGAATCTGCAGCTTCCCCGAGGCGTTGTCCAGTACCAACGACACATTCCCCAAAGGGTGCGACCCATTCACAACCACTCCTAGCGAAACCAAGTAATTGGGATTCAAAAAGTACGGAAGCCCCGCCGCCTTGAACCCAAACCGGAATGTGTCCTTGTCGCCCCACAGATATCGGTTGTAAAACTTGGCATGCTCACAGAGGTGCGCGGCCATCTTCAGCCCTCGCCATACGCGCGCTTTGTCAAGAATCATGAGGCCAGATTCAAACTCTCGTTCAAATATATAAGGCTGTTTCATAATGGTCCAGATGCTCTTGTCGCGGTCGGTGGCAGGGTAATCGGGCCAAAAGATTGCGCCATAAGACGCGTACACTCGGGTCGAAAACAAATAGGTTGGGTCGCGAAGTGGGAATACATCTGGGTCGATGAAAATATTGTGTTGAAAGGGAGAGGAGAGAATGGCGTACGGTTTTGTGGCACCAAGGCGGAGCTCTTCATGGCCCCAATTGCCAGTGGGAACGGCTGAGGAGAGGTAATCTCGCGTTGAGATGTTGTTTGCCTTCAATTTAACTAAGTCTTCGTCCGTGACCTCATTCTTCAAGTATGCTGTTCGGCCCTTAGTTCAGCATTCTCGAACTTAAATGGAGAGGGGGAACCTCACCAAATTCAATCTCCAAAGAGCATCCCACTTTCCTCAAAACCTCTGCTGTCATGATTGCCAAATTGATGGTCTTGCTAGTACCCATCATTGTGACACCCATCGAGTCACGTTTTATGTGAGAAGCGGCAGCATCGTGTGAAAAATCAACTGTGTATACTGTTGACTGCTGGAAATCCACCCATTTCTGCTGGTATTTCCTCTCATTCGCATTCAGCGCTTTCGATTCAGGTATAGCCCTTTGTTCCGATTCTTGGATGGTTGAGCCTGGAGTTTTTTGCTCTTGTGAGGCCTTCAGAGTATGGGTTTTTCGGACAGACATATATTTTTCGTTGATTCCCGGAAACTGCTTCGCGAAATCTGCAATTCTCTTGCTTCAGTGACCTGAGACGCTGAACTAGATTGATAAACCCACCCAGATACGATACGGCTAATCCTTCTTGAGCTGCCAATTTTCCACAATGATCTTGTTCATGAAATTGACCTATCCATTCGTACCGTCCCCGTCTGAGACTGTTGAGAGTGGCGCGCTTGGGAAGTCCAGTGTATATTTGCGCAACTTGGAACGGCGGGATGTCATCGTAATAGTTCTTTTTGATCCCGTTTGCATGAACGAAAAGAGGTTGAGGTTTGAAGGCTGAAAGTGCGTAGGTCAGAAACGATGTTGAGAGAAAGGTGTCGCAACGTACTGCTTGACATCGGAAACTTGTCATCGAAATCCATTTGTACCATGTTTTGTCCGCAATATCCAGCTCCTTCCGGGGGCGACAGCTTCCCGTCGGTTTCAACCAACGACACATTACCACGCGGATTCTGCTCGCTCACAAGCAACCCAACCGACATCAAATAATTTGGATTTAAATAGTAGGGTATTTTTGCGACTTTGAACGCCCACCGAAAGGCGTCCTTGTCGCCCCAAATGTATCGAAAATAATACCCAGCATTCTCACAAAGATGCGCGGCCAATACCAGCGGGCGCCCCACGCGCGCTTTATCCAGCACCATGATTCCAGTTTCGAATTCGCGCTCAAAGACATAAGGTTGCTTCATTATGCGCCAAATTGGGTTGCTACGCGGTGTTGCAGGAAAATCAGGCCAAAACAATGCACCGAATTCTCGATATTTGTTGGTGGCAAACAAATATGTGGGATCGCGCAAGGGTATGACATCCGGATCCAAGAAGAGAACTTCCTGAAGGGGCGACGACATGACTGCGAACGGCTTCAAGACACCCAGCCGCAGATGCTCATGGCTCCAATTCTGTGAACTGATTTGCGCATTCGAGTAATTGCGGGGTTTGATATCATTGGCGCTGGAGAAAGGTGTGTCAACGATTCATTAGGTGAAACCGAAAGCACAGACCGCAGTCTTTCCAAATCATTCTCTGAGACTTCATTTGGCAGATAGGCTGCAATGAGAGTCATGAGCTTGCCTCTTGAGTAATAGAATGTGCTTACCAAATTCAACAGGCAACTTGCAGCCCGTTTTCCTCAGCAGCTCGACCGTGGTCAGTACGAGACTGATTGTATTCGATGTTCCCATTAGAAGAACGCCTCGCGACCCCTTGATAACGTGCGAAGGAAGCGGCTCGTAGCGCGGAATAGAGCGCTCGAGCTTCACCCACGCCGCCTGATGCCTCCGGGCTTCTGCATCCAGGCTTCGGTGGCCAGTGTCAGTTTGCAGAACGAGCGTTAGGAAGCCCACGATAGCTGCTACGACGGCAATCAGCTGAATAGCCCGCCGAATGATGCGCGCTGATGTTGGCATCACAGGCGAGGAAAACATAAATTCCAAATCAAAAATAAATGACTCAATGAGATATTTCCGTGGAACCAGGCTCTTGTCAATAGTAGGGGAACTAAATGCAAAGTGAGTTTCCGCAGGACAGGCGCCGCTTTTGTCACTTTGTGGTGGACAGGCTTTCATGAGATTGGGCTTGGAAAGGACATCGCGCAAAGCGTCCGCGCAATATAAACATTTTCAGAAATATTGTGGAAAGCCATTCCTACAACTGTAACAGTGATGTCGTATATGTGAGTTTAGTTTTCCTTGCAGCTGAGCAATCCGAACAAAACATTCGTGCGATAAGGCCTCGCACATGCTGAGTCTATGATTCTACCCGCTGTCGGAAGGGACTTCTTATTCAAGCTTGGTCCCTTTGCATTGTATAAGATTTTCTATGCTCCCTCGCATTGACTCATTTGGGTTTAGGACCAGCGTGCTCATTAGATGGGTCTGGGTTGAGAGAGATACTTCCTCTGTTCAAGAACAAAGACGAACATCATAGGGAATAGATATATGAAAGCGATGGTTTGAAATCCTCATTGATCTTCCACCCAGTGTGAATCTGGAAAAAAATCGCCTTTGTTCGATTTGCTACCTGTTCGGTGCCACAGAGACCCGCAAGAAGCCGGTTCGTCAAAAAGCCCTCATATGCCCGAGCCTCCCACTCCACTTGATCAAACGACTAACTCATCACGGCTACGGTCGCGTCGGAATGAGGTTTCGTTGTAGAGTACACCATCCTGTCAACCCCTTACCCGCAACCTCAGTTCGAGAATACGTCAAATGGAAAGCCTGCTTCCACATTTCAAGTATCGTTTCAACCGCATAACGTGAGCTGTTTACGAATTTTGCACGCGTTTCACTTGGCTTGCACATGCCGACTACCATCTTCTACAGGTCAAACAAACACGAGAGACGGAACGAATTGAATATACTAAAAACAAGGGCCGGAACGGTAGAGGCGGAGAGTTGAGTGGCCCCTATTTCAGTTGAATCAGCGTCAACGTATGTCCCTAAATGTCACATCACTGCCAGATGGTGGGGTCACGTCGAAACGAAAGTATGTTGCATTTCTGGATAAGTTCGTGCTTACCAAACGACCCTTTCAGTTTGAACCAAGCTCGTGCTACACCGACTCCTTCAAGCAGCACGACTACAAGTCCTTGCGCTCCATCACATACTCGGATCCAAGAGCAAAAGTGTCGCCGCCAGCCGCGGGCTCACAACAGGACAATGGAGCTGCGGTAGAATATGAGAAGGCGTTTCAGAAGCAGTGGTCAAAGTACCGGATGCGCAAGCCGCCGGCGGAGGAAGTGGGAAAGCACTTCGACATTTTAACAGGTGTGCTATACACAGATGTCGTACCCTTATTAATGGGTACTGGTTGTTTCTTATAAGGACGCGAATTGGGGCCAAGCCCTCCCGGGGTGCATATTCCAGGATGTCGAGCGGGACGTGTCTCCATTGATAAACTGAACGCGATAAAGTACGGGATGGACAAGTCACATGGCGTCGATGGAAAACGGAATTACGATATCATCTCGAACGCACCTTTGCCCATTCGTCCCGAGTAGCGATATGTGACTTTGCAATATTTTCTTTGACATTGGCAGTTTTTTTGCATGAACAGTGGCTTATGCTTTTAGTAAAAAGATGTAGGAGTTTACTTCAACTTTTTTCCCTTTCCAACTGCTAAACCGAGCCCAGCACGTTTCTTTCCGCCTCCGATCTTCAAAGGTTGTGGAACGCTTGTATCTGCTGGTTCCAAGACTTTTGCAGCCTCCAATGGAGTTGTCGATGTCGCATTTGAAGGGGGAGCTGAGCCTTCTGCAGCAGGCGGAACTTTTGTTGTCTTTACGTTGTCTGATGGCTCACTGGCGGCGATGGTAGCTGAGTCTGTCGGCTCAGCAGGTACTGTCGGTACGGCTTTTCGGACGCGTTTTCAATACATTGCAGTCGAATGAAGAAGTACTCCACAAACCAACAGATATTGACGTTTCCATCGTAGCCGACAATAATTTGATCGCATACTGTTT
The DNA here is from genome assembly GCA_025201725.1 of Chytriomyces sp. MP71. Lineage (NCBI taxonomy): Eukaryota > Fungi > Chytridiomycota > Chytridiomycetes > Chytridiales > Chytriomycetaceae > Chytriomyces > Chytriomyces sp. MP71. Next base: position 20,842 of record MU614762.1, read on the forward strand.
CGTCATGGCTTGGGCTTTTTGAAAGTACGTGGCCCGATTGGATTTGAATTCCTCTGCCTGACGAAGATTGAGGAGAGGGTGCGGTGAAAGACCTTCAGCTCACAATCTCATGCTCCAAAGGGTCATCCGGATTGGGCTCCGCCATGAGCATTCGCATCGCGCCGAACACTGCGTTCAGGTTCATCTTGGGGGACCAACAGCCCTGGCTGCCTGGTGAGAGAGCAACTTGCCAAGCAAAAGCGAAGAAACCTTTGGCGGGAGCTTCAGAACGTCCGAGCATATTCTGCCACTTGAGTCAATGTTTGGATGATAGATTCGGGTTTTGAAGACGACCTTAGGCGGCTCGAAGGGGTATCTGTTTCCGAATGGACCTTGTTGGGCTTTCGCTGCGAACATACATCCGCACCTGTCGCCGAGCAGGGCCGCGAGACGGAAGAGTCCGCCCTCGTACGGCGATCCCTCGGGTCCTTCGATTTCTGCGCGTTCTCAGCTGTGTGTTTAGTCCGGCGCAGGGGAACGAAGTGAACGCAAAGTCACCAACCGACTGTGAACGCATACATGTTTGCATCATCGCTCCATGCTGTCACACCTGGTGTGGGCGCGGTCGCGAGGATCTGCGCCTCGCGCTTAATTCGCGTCTGGGCAATCTGGCTCATGATTTTGCGGAGGTTTCGGACACGGAGTTTTCCACGCACAGGTCAGTCAGTAGAGGGTGCTCAAGGCCAAGAAAAAGAACAATCGTCCCACGGAAGTCCAGATGCATATCAAAAGCTTTGTGAGCATTATGCCAGGAGGAGAGGTTGCACAAATGCTACATTATCATTAATTTCTTGAGCATACGGACAATCTAGTTGCTTTTCTGGGCGAGACTTCGAGAAAGCGATTTGGTGGTATGGGAAACTGAAAGTGATGGAGTTGGCGGTACTCACACACTGGAACTGGCTCGTGGTTTTTACTTTCTTTGTTATTGACGTTTCTCATTAGGTTTCTATGGGATCAATAAATTCCTTGACAGTTCACTTCCTGTTGTTTTTCTTTCTGTTGCTGAATGCTTATTGGAATCTACAATTGTTTTCAAGAAAAGAGATGATTTGGTCAAAATTTGAGTGCAGTGTAAAAAATGAAGCAACATGATTGGTCAAAAAAATTCTAATTTCGTATAAACTTCAAAAACATATTTTATTGTTGATGTATACCAACAAAATGGAACAATTACTTATTTAATAGAAGTAAAAGAATCAGACTTGATATGTTACGTTTGCTTTGATAAACTGAACCTTCCAGAAATTCAATGTGCGAATGGTGGCAACCACTTTGTATGTGACCAATGTTTTCGTCAAACTCAATATACTTGTCCAATGCGTGAGACAGATAGTCTCTTCAACAAAGCAACTTGAGATGAAGCTTCAACCGTTTATGGAGTTATGGAGTCTTGTTCAACAAAAACTGTCAAGTAAAGACACTTCGATCGAATATGAATGAGCATTTGAAAGAATGCGAATTCATGAAATCCAAGTGTCCATTTTGTGATAAGATGATATTTCATTCATACAATCACATTTCGAACAAAAATGTACCGTGATTAAACCAGATGATGAATTCTTTTCCAATGCACATGTATTGGAGCTGGATTGAAACAGCAATGATTATAGATAACGGCGTGGTGTTGTTGAGAAACAAAAATCAAACTGGCTCATGTGTCCGCTGGCAATTAGTACAATCAAGGTGATTAGAACAACATCATCAAAGAAACTTTCTGATGACTCAATTTCGGTGCGAAATGTTCATGTCAAGTGTCAGACAAGCTTGAAAAAACTTAAGATGGATGGCAACATCACTGTACAAATGCTTGAGACTGGACGGCGTGTGATTAATGATTTCCTGAATCAGATATTTCAACAAAACAATGCTCCAAATGAGCAAACAGATGAAAATATAGAGTTTATTTGAAAGCAGGACTCTTACACCCCTTCTTGAAAGAAACTGCGCGATGGTCGGCAGCCTCAGCTTTAAGATACTTCAAGAGTCTCTTTTGAATCGCTGGTTGATTCCTACTGATTTTCATCAATTACATTTGGATCTATCCACAACTGTTTTCGCAGTTTCGAAACGCCCTTGTTGTGATCATATCCATCTTTCCTCTTTGAATACAGTGTAAGTCTCACTTTTATTTCCATCTCGAACACCTCTCGTTCAGTTTCAAAATATTTTCTTTTGTCCATCAGTTTGATTACTTCATTGAATTCAGTTGGTGTCTTTGTGACCTCTACCTCGTTAATTGCAAAGGAGGCTTCGATTCATCGGAAATGCACTCACACTTCAATTGAATGATGGTTTGTTCAAGTTCATTGATTCTCGCCTTCAGTGATTGGTTGACATTGAATCGAACAGGGTTTTCCAGTTTCAACTGTTTCTTGGGCACATCAATGACGAGAGGATCCTCAGACCCAAAGTAAGGAACACCTACTTGAAAGAGCTGAGTTAATCTTCTTTTCATCCCCTTTATTGATGTCATTGTTTCGTAGATCTTTGTATACTGTTCCCAAGGGAAGGGTCTTGAGGAACTTGGAACTGACACTCGTGGATAGAACAACACATTTCATTTTGATTTTAGTATAAGAATATAAAATAGTTTTTTGTCAAAGACGTCGAATTGATGAAAAATATGTTTTTAGTAAAAACGAAACTTGCTGCGTTTTTTCACCCAATTTGATTAAACCATTGAATGAATACACGCTGTTTTGTCGACAAGTATAGGCATGAAGGCGCAAGAACTGAGGAAATACCGAAACCGGATTATAATTGTCAAATGAAATGAGTCAGCAAATGGTCAACGTAACAGCGAGCCCGTTTTGGATCGTCAACAGCTTTTCCTACGTCAGCAACATGAGCATCTTGTACATAGGCTGGGCAGCCGTTCCGGCCTGCTTCATTCTCCTCATCTGGTTTGCATCTTTGGAAGGGATCTTCAACTTGACGAGTCCGGCGGAATGGACATCGATCGCAACACCAATCAACGGCATGATTCTGACCATGATCGTTTCCAGCTGCTTTTCGAATCTGTTTTATTCTCTTGCGTCTGTCTGGAAGGGCTTTCATGCCAGCATGGTGGCAATCACAGTTAGCAGCCTCTCCAATTTCACGTTTTATCTAGCGTACTTTCATTATTCGTTTATTCGTGGGCGGCCCGTTATTGAGATTATCTGCAGTGGAGTACTTCCCTTTATTCCAGCTTACTTTGCAACGTTCGCCTTGCTTGAACTCATCACCAACAGTGCGTATACTATCATATACATGGCGGTGTCCACAGACCCTTTTTATAACGCCGTGCTGGATTGGGGGAACCACACATACACAGCCGCGACCCTCATCCTCTTCCTCTTCGACAACTTTGTTCTCGTGTGCTACCTTTGCTACATTTTGAGTGTCCAACATGAACACGTGCGCGCGGATATAGCGCGTCTGGGCATCATTTGTAAGTTTGGCGTCGCGTCCGTGCTGGTATTTTTCGTTGGTCTACTGTGCAACATAATCAACCAGTACACGGAATATAATATGAGGGATCCGACAGACTGCTACATCAACTTGCTCCTCACGGTCATTGACGGCAACGTGAATTGGCCGTTTCTGTTCATTCAGCTCTGGATGAAGAGGGCACTTCAAAGGGAAAAGAGGCAGGCACTGGACAGAAAGAGGAGAGAGGTGGAGACGGCGAAGGGGCGGGCCTCCCCGCCTGTGTCGAATGAGCGGTACGGCGTGAGAGAAGAGGAGGTGAACGCGGACACTTTTCTTTCCGTTGTTCATGACGGCCATTGAAGCACCGTGTGCGCATCTCCCCCTCTTTCCGTGTTTGGTTTGAGAACTGGGAACGAGACCCGAAATCGGCTGTCTGTGGCAAATGAACCAAGCACGGAACCGGAAGTCCCCGCACCTTCTCCGCATTCCGTCGTCCGCCGAGCGGCCGCCGCGGGTGCAGAGCCGATACGACCGAGACGGTGGCGGCCCGAGCGCGGACTGCGCGATCCTGTTGCGATGGTCGCCGGAGGTGTTTGGCGCCAACGGCACCGACTGCTGCTCCGTGAGGGGCGTCCACTGCGACGGGGACGGACGGGTGCTCGTAATGTGAATGCTTGTTTTCTTTCGATTGGTGGCCCGCGCGATGGCAATGACACTTCATGAGGACAGTAAGAGGCACGGGAGCGGGTTCACGACGCCATTAACAAGCGAATTCGCACGTATGGACAAGCTGCAAATGATCGGTGCGTCCCCCCTCCCTTGCATTCAAGCTTACGTCAGCCTTCCATATGGCAGACTTTTACTCAAACGCCATCACGGGGTCCATTCCCACCGAACTGGGTCTGCTGGCGCCTACGCTGTCCTATCTGGGGCTGGACTATAACCAGTTGACGGGCAGCATTCCGTCGCAGCTGGGGCTTCTGACCAAGCTCACATACCTGTGAGCACCCTTCCTCTCCACACATACCCTACCGCCCATTTTTCTGAGCTGACCATCAGGGGATTCGGTGTAAACCATATGGTGGGGACGGTGCCCACGGAGCTCGGTGCCATCACGGACCTGCGTTACCTTTTTATTGGCACCAACAACTTTTCGGGGAGTCTCCCGAGTGAGTTGGAGAATTTGAAGCTGGAGCGATTGTAAGTTTCCGAATAGTTCGTGGGGACAGCTGATTTATTGATGAAAATCAAGCCATCTAGACCGCAACGTCTTCACTGGGGATATACCAGATTACTTCCCCCGCATCAACGAGACGCTGATTGATTACAATTGTTTTGCGAATCAACGCGCGAATCGAAGTCGGTTGTGCGACTATCCCGCGCAGCTGCTCGGGATTGTGGATGTCGGGTCGAGTGGATTAAGTGTGGGGGCGGGGGTCGGGATCGGTCTGGCTGTTGTGGTGGCCGTATGCGCGATTGCGTTGGCCATGTTTCTGCAGCGCAGGTATGTATGGTTTTCACTTTCTTTCGTTAAGCTTATGGAATGGATTTTGTTAGGACAAGGATGGAGAACGACAAAGTGTCGAATCCAGCGACACCTCCCGATTCTCCTGTAAATCTTGAGGCTTTAGCTGAGGCTGGATTCTTGACAACGACGGGTCTGTTGGAGGCACAGGACCCCGTCGAGTCCACCCAGTTGGCTCCACCTGCGCCAGCTGCATCCAGCTTTGGAACGACAGATTACGATTCAGCCACAATTTTGAATGCAGCGGCGATGGTGCCTGTTCCCGAGAAGGGATCCGCGCTCCTCTCGGAGTTGGTGGATATTTCGGCGGAGCCTGCTTCGTGGACAATCGACCAAACAGCCGCATGGGGTCTAAGGATAGACGGAATCGGGTCGATCCTGTTTAGGACTTTTCGAGGTGTGTGTTGGTGGCGTCCCCTCTTGTTCATTTCAGTTTGGTGGCTGATCACTCTTTTCGGTTGGGGATTCTTGCAGAGAACGACATTACGGGAGATTTACTGCTTGATTTATCCAGGGAAGATATCGTGGCGGATTTGGGCCTTGACAATGAGCAGGCGACTTTACTTGAGCGGGAGATTGCTAAGCTGAGGGTTCAGCCACCAGAATACGATGCGAGTGACAGAGGCGAGGATGCAGGTCCTTCATCGTCGTCCTCCTCTTCGGACGATAAAAAGGAGGAACGTGAGTAATTGAAGCACGAAGGAATCAATAAAAGAAGAGTGGAATTTGATGGCTGCTGACGGAAGGGGAGATGTGGCTAGAACCCTCGGCTTGGCTGCAAAATTTTGCGAATTCGTGATTGCGTTGCATGGCGGTTGGCGGCACACCGGACCGCTCTGGGACGGGGACTGCACGTGCGGCGGTGCGACGACGGGGGGTTGCGGCATCGACGGACTGCGGCGCCGTTGCGACGCTCTTGTCTCTTTCCCCACTTCCGGCGGAGCACGACGGAGACGGAGCGGACGGCGACTGCTGCGCGCATGTCGGAATCGAGTGCGATGCGAGCGGAAGAGTGCGAAACATGTGCGTTGCATGTTGCTTGTTGGCTGCAATCCAACGCGGCCGTTTCTCATCGCCTCATCGCAACTCTCCAAATACCGGCTACAAAGCACACTGCATGCACCGCTGTCCGGCTCTATTCCAACTGGCCTGGCTGCAATCTCCGCACTCCAGAGGCTCGACCTGTCGGGTGCAGGGCTCTCCGGTCCCATCCCCACAGAGATGGGCTCCCTCGCTGCCTCCCTCACAGTGCTGGTTCTCTCCAGCAACAACTTGACCGGAACTATACCCACACAACTTGGTTTGCTCACACAACTGACTAGCTTGTGCGTGCCCCTCGTGTGTCCCACCCATCAATCTGCCCAGGCGCTAACCTGCTGGTGAACAGAGCCCTAGGGCAGAACCATCTCACGGGCCATATCCCAACTGAACTGGGGAACATTCATAACTTGACTCACATGTATGTTTAGTTGTGGACGCTGCTAGAAAATCCGTCGTCGTGACTCCATCGTGCATCAGTTCCATAGAATCCAACAACTTGACTGGAGCTGTGCCCAACGAAATGGGACGACTCTTTTATCTTGAATATATGTAAGAGAATATCTATCATCATCGCTCCTTCTCAATTTCATCTCTTGCAGAAACATTGAGCATAACGTCTTGTCTGGCGACGTCCCCTTCATTCTGACATCCTTCAAAGAATCTTATTATGATTACAACTGTTTCACATCTCAGGTATTACGCAGTAATTACTGTGATTTACCCCCGGAAGCCTTTGGAGGAACTTCACCTCCCACCGGAAACTGGACCTCCATTGCCGCTCTCATTGGCGGCTTTGTGGCAGTCGCTGTCATGTGTTTCTTGGTGACTGCATATTTCTTGTACAGGAGGTACGTTCGTGTCTTTCTGCTGCATTTCCATTGTTGTTGAACATCTTGAACGATCTTGCAGAGTCTACCCCAAAAGTACATTCGAATTCCCCCCACATGTCCCCTCCGAAAGATCTTCGCGAGGCAGTTCCAGCCTCCGCTCGTCACGGTCACAAACCTCCGTTTATACCTGCACCGACAACGATGAATTCCTCCGAGCTTCCGCGGCTGAGGCATACCCACCTCCCGCCTTCGAGGCGTGCGCACGGGGTGCATCCGCCGTGATCAAAGAGTGGACCTTTCTGCCTCTCGCGTCTCGGACTGCCGGTGGCACCGAGGGCGTACCCCTCGCCGCGATGGAGACGCCTTCGTTGACGGTGCAGGACACCGCGCGATGTGGCGCAGTAGTGAAGGCGGAGGACGCTGGAGCCTGTGCAGGCGCCTTGATAATTCCGGGTGAAGATGTGTTCCGCTGGAGCGCGGAGGAGGCGGCGGCGTGGGCGGCGGGGTTGCCACAATTTGGGGACGCGTTGGGTTTGGCATTTCGAGGTTCGTTGTCTCTTACTGATTCGTTGTTGTGTCCTTTTGTTGACTATCCGCTTTTCGGCATGCTGGACAGAGTGTAATGTGACTGGGCGGCAGTTGATGCACCTCACGCGGGAAACCATGCGCAAGGATTTTGGGCTCAATGTGGCCAAGAGGATTCAGCTCGAGCGGGAAATTTGGAATCTGTTCCAAGGGGCCTGCTCCCACAGTGGTGTGGGTGTGGTGTCGATTGACACCGGCAACATGGGATTGCCGTCTTATCGGAGGGATGTGGAGACACCGGGCCATGCATCGCCGACTACCACTCCGCATATTGCGCTGTTGGTGGAGGCGGAGGAGCATGTTGTTTGATTCCTATTTTTTCCATTCTCCTGGTAATAGTGATAAAACTTGTATGATACGGATTTCATTCAGCGATGGGCGCCTCATTCAGCACCTGATTTTTGACATCAGCCTTCATGACAAAATCGGTTTTCCTGACAAGTGAGTTCATTCAGTCCCGGCACTTCATAACCTGACTCTCAAAAAACTATAGATGGGTTGACTACGACGATCTCATCATCGCTGCCGGTGACTCGCTTTGGGAAATCAAAAAGAAAGTGTCTGCGTTCACATTCAAGAAGGACCTCTTGAAGGAAATCAACGTCCCCGCGGACAAGACTAAGTGGTTCATGGCCCCTCAGGTTGTTGTCAACGCCTACTACTTTCCGTTGACAACGAAATTTGCTTCCCTGCTGGCAAGTGTAGTTTTTCTTTTTCGTCCCGGATCCAGACTCACATCTGATTCCAGCCATCCTTGCGCCACCCTTCTATGGGAAGGACCTGCCCTCTGTTACCTTTGACATTAATGCGGCGGATCGTGCTTTGGTCAATCGTTGTATAATACTCATGTCTTTTCACAATATATGGTGAAGTTGAAGGTTATACCTGCTTTTTTTGGCCCTTTTTTGAACATTTTATGGAACTGGCACATAAGTTTCAGTTACACAGATCCACCCCCTCCAACCATCAATCCACCCCCCCTTCCATCGTCACACATTGATTTCTATCTCAAACCAGTTTACTTTAATGTCCTTGCAAACAGTGCCTCGCGAACTGGCTATCGAGATTGTGCGGTATTTGCCGGTTGATGGCAACCTGGTGACCGTGGCGCTGGTGTGCCGTGCTCTTCACTCGCTCATGATGGAGGACGTTCACGCTGCGTCTGACCATGTGCTTGCCCACGTTGAGCGGAAGGGCGTCGAGTTCCACGCCTTCTTCCGTGCGCTTGTCGCATTGCGGACGCGAGTGGCGCACCTTCCCTTTGCGTACAAGTGCGCGCTCTTTTTGAAGGGTATCACGGCAGACCCGCGATCAGGACACGACATGCGCTTCGAGGCCCTCGGACGCGCGTTCGGCCCCTCCGAGGCAACCAAGCTCCTCCACTTCATTGCAAAACACGAGCACGAGCCCGTCGCGAACCATCTCAAAGTATCCAATCCCAGGCTGGCCCTGTGGGCGGCGGACGCGGGACTCCTGGACCCGCTGCGCGAGATCCTCGCGGCGGCCCGCCACTCCCTGGCCACCCTCAACAACGCGCTTCATCTCGCGGCGGCGGAGGGCCATGTGGAAGTGGTCTCGTACCTGATCAACCAGACGGAGGCAGACCCGGCTTCGGACAACAACTCGGCCATCCGACATGCATCGACTCTGGAAACGGCGCGGGCTCTGTTGAGTGACCCGCGCACGGATCCCAGCGACAATGGCAACGAGGCGTTGTTGACATGCTTGGACACGGGGCGATTCGATGTCGCGCGGTTCTTGCTGACGAGTGACGCGCGCGTGCACCCGTCCGCTCAATCGAACAGGGCCGTAGTGAACGCGGTCAATACAACCATTGTGGAACGAAAAATGGAAAGTTTGGATGTTCTGATTGCTGACGCGCGACTCGATGCGGACGCTTTTGTTCAAGGTTTAATGCTGGCGACGCGTTATGGGGACGCTCCTGTGGTGGAATTATTGCTCAAGGATTCACGAGCTGTACTGACTAGGATGATTTTGAGAGCTGCAGTGAGGGATATCAACGAGGATGTTATGCGAGTTCTCGTCGCTAGTCCCAAATTTGATAGGGCTGCACTGCTAGATATAGCAGGTGTCTTGGGAAAGAACAAGAAGGACGCTGTGGAAGATATGTTGTCTATCTTAGAAAGCGAGGAATGAGTTCTATTTTGTGGCGCCTCGGCTCAGGCAACCGTAAGCTTTGAGTCAGACGTTTCTGCCTGAAAATAAATCTGTAAGATGTAACGCCACGAAATTTCTGAGTATCCCTCTCAAGAAGGCAGCAGTTCCAAGTGTTTGTGATGCAACAAAACTGTATGTATATTATATCCAAGCAGGAACAAGGAACAAGAGAGGCTCAGCCCCTAAGGTTTAAACAAAAGGCAACCCCAAGCCCTTGCGCGTGAACACCGGTAACACAAACGCAGCCCGGTGCACCTCAGCGCTGTAATACCGCGTCGTGTCCTTCTCGGGCTTGAACGTCCGCAGAGGCGTCTTGAGGTCGCGACCGGCCTCGTTGCAGCAGAGAATGAAGCCCATATTGCCGCATGGGTACGTGGGCACACTGGCCCAGGCGTATTCGACAGTGGGATATATTTGGCGGCTGGACTCGAGGACTTGCTTGATGAGGGGCAGATGGAGCCATTGACATTCGCCTGAGTTGAAAGTCATTGTTCAGTAACTGGGTTCAACAGAGGCGAAAGGAGTCAGAGAGACAACAAGGGAGCTCATAAACTGCTATAAGGTGTTCATAATCATCAGAAGCCGGAGCTTGAGAGTGGTGCATGAAACTAATGTAATCTTTGCTCGCGAGTAAAGAGGGTGAGATGATTCGGTTCTCACCTTGCGTGCACACGATACCACCCTGCTTCAAACTCCGCTTCATGAGCGCGTAAAATCCTTCCCCAAAGAGTACATCGGCCGGACCTACGGGGTCACTGCTGTCCGTAATGATGACATCGAAGCGGCCCTCGTTGCTCTTGAGATATTCGAAGCCGTCGCCAATCACCGTCGTCACCTTGGGGTGCGCGAAGCCTTGCGCCATGTGCGGCAAATAGAGCTTGCTGACGCGGGGTACGGCCTCGTCGATCTCTACGAGAATGACGCGCTCGACTTCCGCATGTTTCACGATTTCCCGGAGAACGCCACCGTCACCGCCGCCAATGACAAGGATCTGGGGGTGGAAAGTCTATCAGAAACATGCTCGCAGCGACACAGGGTGGGGGGTGGGGGGCTGAGGAGGAAGAAAACAAGGAAGAAAACAGCGGCCATAAGGGAAGAACTCAGATACTTCAGAAATTACGCTAGCCACTCGACACATGATCTTTCCGCCTGGGGCGGCATACAGCAGTCATCGCTGTCCAGCCATATGGCACCTTCGCCTCCCATACAAACAAGAAAACAGAAGCGAGAGCAGGGTTACTAGGACACTTACTTCTTTCGGATCTGGGTGGGCCATAATAGGCACGTGAGCAATCATCTCCTGGTAAGCAAACTCGTCCCACTCAGTCGCCTGGATCACGCCGTCCAGCACCAACACATTTCCGTGGTTTGTGCTCTTAAACACCAGAACGTCCTGAAAGAGGGACTTCTCGTGGTGCAGGATTTCAGCGACTTGCAAAGACATAGCTGGCAGTGTGTTTGGATCGATCAGGACTGGGTTGAGGGTAGTGAATTTTGAGGCAGCGAACCTTGACCGGGCCAGAGGGCGATTGTTTCGCGGAACCAGCCGTCGACGATGTTGGGGTGGGATGTGGGGGCCATTGCACAGCTGAAGAAATATGTCGTGGAGAGAGGTTTTTTGCAAAAAAGAAAAATGAAGTTACGATGCCAACTGGATGAAAAGCCCCGACGTTGTTTCATCATCTCGTGTGGGATCAACGTCTCGGCCTAGTAATAGAACGCATTTCCGTGGAAACAACAGCATCAAAACCCCCGTTATTAGCGACGACGACAGAGTTGAGGAGCAAGCACGTTTGTTTCATTTTCAGGCTGGTTGAAAAGCTGAGGAGCAATCTACTCTAAATCTCCCCAGGAACACATTGGTGTTGCTTGCTATAACGGAAGTGGGGTTACTGCACACTTCATCCACTTCATCCACTTCAGTTTGCATCGCTCTAGCCCTTTCTCTACTCTTGACTGGAGGATGAATCGTTCAGGTGTCTCTCAGACCATAATCCGCGTTTCCATCCATGAGAAAAGACCATTTAACTGTTCGATTGTTCGCGAATAATCAACGATATGAAAGACGTAAATATTGATTTTTCAATGATGCTTAAGACATTATGTTCCTCGACAAGCTAGACCTTTGCTTCTGTGGAAACTTCGGAGTTGTAGAAACAGCAGGGCAATCTAGTCTAAGCGCATGGCAGCGTCTCTATCCTGATTTTGCCTTCATATCTGGGCTCCTTTCGTATCTGTCTCGAACTTCGCAGCCGGCTCGCAGCAGGTAAATACATTCAACAAAGGCGCTGTTTATACGGTCACAAGGGTGGTTCATGTCAGTGGCTAATAGACAGTCAGTGATTCAACTTGCTAGATTTTTTGAGAAATAGGAATTTATGATGCCCAATAAACTGCAGGCATTTACTAGTGAGGTGGTCCAACAACTTTTTGATCTTGTTATTCTTGCCCCATTTCTTCTACTGCGCGGCCAATATCATCCAGCCCGTTCAGCATTGAGTACAACAATGAGCAGGTAATATGATTGTAGCAACAGGACGTTTGGTTCTAACGTACTCTAAATACAAATGGCAATTACTATTCACGAACCTGGCCCAATTGATTCTCCAGCCAATGCGCAAAAAGCCATCTCATAAATCCATGGCAATGGATGTAATTTCTAAACTCCAATCTATTCGTTACCTATCTCGTTGTCCTCCTCAAGCCAAAATAGAGATCAACCTTCTGAAAACCCTTGCAAATGGAAGCCAACCGAATTAGTCAGCAGTCGAAAGGATCAACTAGTCATCTTCAGCCAATTTTCTTCACAGCGTCAAAGGCGCTCAATACATCAACGTATTCGAAGCCATCGTCATGAACAGTATTCCCATCAACAAGGATTCGAATTGCTGGCCCACTACAACTGATTTGAACATGTTATCAAAATGTGGAAGATGAAGATGATTCTGATCCTTTCGAGACGACAAAGAACTACTTGACGGGGCAGTCATCGAACAGAAAGGTGGTGTTTCGTGATGAGGTGATGAGGATTCCAGGAAAGATCGTTGCTCACTGCCCATTACTCAACAAAACCAATCGGCAGTAGATAACAGTGTTCAAGATGAGAAGAGGCGTCAGCAAAGCATTGGCCAAGTCAAAAGTAAGGTTTGACGTCGATATTTTCTAGGTGGCTTAGGTACGCCTTGGCATATATATAGGGTTACTAATAATTCAATACAGTGCTTGAATTAGGAAAAAGTTACTTCAAAAAGGATGTCATAGGTCGTAAAAGTGATGGGAGCGCTGGAAAGAGAGGTGTTAGTGATACAGTCCGTGCCTGTTCGTTAATAACTTTATAGAACCGCAAATGATGCTTACGCTCAGGAAATCATGCGAGCAACCTAAGGAACATTGGGTACTGTAAAATTGATTAGACTGAAAGTAGAGCCATCATTAAAGAGGAAGTTAAAACAGGTGGCACAAAGTCAAAGTAAAGGAGTGCCATGGTTCAAACAAACTAAGAAATGGAAGGTTCAGATTGCCTTCAATAAGCGCCATGTGAAGGAGGTCAAGCATCTGGTGAGTTGGTTTCGTTATCCAACTATTTTATGGCAATGTCATATTATTTACTGCAGGTTGCTTTTGAGTTGAAGAAAATCAAAAATCAAGCATGATGGGTCTTCTCTTCTTTGCTTTTCAATTTGTTAACAAATGGGGAAGATGAACTTATGTGTCTGTGTGTTATCGCAAAACAAAATCAATCAACCATTCTATTTGTACATCTTGAATCAATAGACGGCCACACCCCACCCAACCACAGGCATTCCACCTTTGTCGCGATACGACGCTGGATCTATCTTTGGTAATTGTGAACACAGGACTAGAGTTCTTGATATTTGAAATAGTGCTCGAAATCGTTTATAACGCTCCTGCTTGCTCCTTCTTGGATAGCATGAAGGGGAAGGCTGGAGGCTTACTCTCTAGCATCTATCCATCGATATAGTATGTACATTGTTAGTAAAAGAAAGAAAAAGAGAACAGGTGCTGCTGCTTCCAGAACAGCTGGTGACAGGTTGAATTTTCTTGCCGAGCAGTCCGACGACCTCAGCGTTCGTCAAACCACCCCTTCCTCGCTCTTTGCTCACACCTTCGCCCGCAGCAAACCATCTCGTTGGCGCACTGACCGGAACCCTCGTCAGACGGTGCGTGGGCCCTCCCCGCCGCGGTTCACATCACCGCTTTCCCACAATGCCAAAATCGACCACTGCAAAAACTATCCTAAACTCTGCTAAACCAGACACAAACTTTACTCTCTAAATG
>MU614763.1:0-40557 GCA_025201725.1 Chytriomyces sp. MP71
CTTTCTGATTCGACGCATTGCAGGGATCACGCATTCGCTTGGAATCCATTTCGCACATGCATCGTTTGCGGATACATCGTTTCGTCCAGATTCGTACAGGCAGGTTCCCAATATCCTTAGGATCACGGGGGAATGATGTCCTCCGACTTCCAACCTTTCCTACCAGTATCCAACTATCTGAGCAGATGGCCCATATTCCATGCATCCAACACATGGTAGCGCACATTGTCAAACAATCCCGCGGTGAAGAAGGGGACAGTGTCGTCCGTCCGTCCTCAAGCACACGCTTTCGCCAGCCACATGGGTCTCAAAACTCGCTTTATCCTTCATCGCACTTAAGCATCACAACCGTGTCCAGCCTCCATGTGATACGAAGATTCAGCGACTTCAGAGCTGCAGACGTGCGATGCGTTCAAGGATGGGGATGGAATCGGCAGTGACTTCACGGCATGCTGTACGCACTCGACTTTTGAAAATTCTCAGCACCTACTCAGTCCAACGCGTTCAACGTTCGCTCATGGCGCCTCCAGTCCCCCTCCGTATTCATTCCCTCAGTTTGACATCATACTGTGTCTAAACAATATGACAGTCAGAATTTCAAGGTTGTAGCTTAACGGCACAAGGCGTGTTGATAATTGGTTTAAAGGAAGAATGAGCATTTCAGGTGACTCAAAATCAATCAAGCCATAATCTGGACAAGCTTATATAGGAGAAAGCGAACAAGATGTTTATTCCATTTGCCTTTGAATTTAAAATTCCATTAATGTACCAGGGTCGTCCTTCATCCCATCTGACCGCGGTTCATAACCTACTTAGTTACATCCACATATGGTCATTATTTTGTTGAGAGGCAATGAGACCCTGCTGGCTTGGGTTATAACTGACAAACTTGCATTGGTGCTATTATTTATCCATAACTCGTTGCTGGAAATATACTGACCAAGTGAATGCGTCGTTCTACAGTCAGTGGGTGAAGGTTAGACATTGCTGGTTTCGAGAAATTTCACAAGTCGAGTGCGTACAGCATGTCTGCCCCTCCCTCTCCTCGAAGTGGTTCCATCCCCGTTGCACGACGCATCGTACATCGGTATCACTGATAGTGTTGGATTCCACACACCAAACGGAGGATAGACACGGTCGTGATGCGTAGTTGTGATGGAGGAGGGCGCGAGGGCATGTCGTTTGCGAAAAGCCTGGCTGGAGGCGCGACGTGCACGGGGACATGACTGCGGCGGATGGACACGCGGAATCGCGTGGATTCGGCTTGGTATGCGCCAATTTCTGGTGCTGTTGGGCCGAAGGCGCTGATCACGTCTGCTGTGATCACGCTTGCCGAACTCAAGAGTGGAAGCTGAATAGCAGAGTTCACGAATCTGGACGAAACGATGTATCCGCAAACGATGCATGTGCGAAATGGATTCCAAGCGAATGCGTGATCCCTGCAATGCGTCGAATCAGAAAGCTTACTTGATTGTCCGTTTACAAACAGAATGGCCCCCACCACGAAAGCCGCTGCCGCTCCCGCCATCAAGAAGGCTGCCGCCGCCAAGAAGGCTGCCCTCAAGGGTACCGGTGGCAAGGTGGTCCGCAAGGTCCGCACTGACACCACCTTCCGCCTGCCCAAGACCCTCAAGCTTGCGCGCAAGCCCAAGTACCCCCGCCGCTCTGTCCCCCGCACCCCCGCCATGGATGCGCACAGCATCATCAGATTCCCCCTCAACACGGAGTCTGCCATGAAGAAGATTGAGGAGGACAACACCCTTGTGTTCATTGCGGACGTGCGCAGCAACAAGAGACAGATCAAGGACGCCGTGAAGCGCCTCTACGATGTTGACTCTGTCAAGATCAACACCCTGATCAGGTGTGTGGTGGCATGATGTTTCTTTTTCACGCGAGGGTGGTTCTAAATTGTCATCAATGACAGACCTGATGGATCCAAGAAGGCCTACGTCAAGCTGGACGCTGCTATCGAGGCCCTTGAGGTCGCCAACAGAATCGGATTCATCTAGAGGAAACTTTTGCCTCTGGGATGATGTTTGTTGTTGATGGTGAGGTGTTGCTGGCTGGTTCGTCTGTCTTATGGGGGATGGGCTGCGGCAAAAAGAATATATTTGAACATTCTTGACATCGCTTTTTTGAAATCACTAGAAACTTCGGAGCATGAACTTTTCTGAGATGGAAGGGAGCCCTGACAACGGGGGCAACACTCCCAGCCGAAGCGTGTCAGCGCATGGAGACGCGCGTCTGATGCAGCTTGCATGGGCAAGCGCGGCAGCGTCGGCCGCGGCGGGTGCGGGGAGTGCCGGGACCGCTGGCTCGATGACAGGAATGGGCGTGTCCGGAGTCTCTGGACCCACGTCGAGTCATGGGGGAAAGGCTGGAACTGCCGGAGGAGCGATCAGCACTCCGGTGTCGGCCGAGAAGCTCGGCTACGACGTGTTTGCGTGGTCATCGCACTCTGCTTCGTACCATCCGCGCCACATTCTCGTGAACCGGCCATCGGAGCAGGGCTCCCGATGGTCATCAGGCTCGAACAACCAGATGCAGTTTCTCACTTTGAAACTCGATAAGGTGGCAGTTGTCCGTGAGTCGGCCTTCGTTTTGTTTTGTTTTGACACACAGGACAAACTTGACCGCCCCTCGTGCCCGCGTCCCTGAATATCAGAAACTATTACGTTTGGAAAATATCACAAAGTACATGTCTGTAACCTGAAGGAGTTCAAGGTGTACGGCGGCCTCTCCCTCAATAACATGACCGAGCTGCTGCATTCCGGTCTACGCAACGACTCAGAGGCCGAGACTTTCTCGCTCAAATACAAAGTAAACAATGTCGTAAGTGGCTCTCGTCTTTGCCGTCGTCGTTACTGTTCACGATCGTTCTTGTTGACAAGTTTGTCCCGTACATCAGGTCTTTCCTTGCCAATACATCAAAATCGTCCCCCATCTTGCATGGGGTCCCAACTTCAATTTTTCAATCTGGTACGTTGAACTGAAGGGTCTCGCGCAAGCGGAACATGTGGACAAGATTTACTGGAACTATGTCAACGTAAGCCGAACCCCCGCTTTGCGACTGCGCTTTTACGAATCTGGATCATCATGTTTCTTTCATACACCTGATAGTATCGCGAAAACGAAGTAATCCGCCTTTGCATGAAACACTTTCGCCAACGAAATTACCTGGACGCTTTCGAATGCTTGCAGCGACGTACCCAGCTCCAGCTAGAAGATCCTTTGCTTACTGACCTGCATGGCAGCCTTGTGATGAATGGCGATTTTGCGGCGGCGGAAGAAGTTGTGCAGCAGGCGTATGCCCGCGAGCTATTCACAGAATATGTGCGTGAGTGCAGCTATCGACCTGAGTGGAGGCGCGTGAAAAATGATGGTGCGACTCCTACACTGTTTCATTGGGACCAGTTTTTATTAAGGTCGTGTCGGTTACATAGATGGGGACACACCCTGCATGCGGGGTGGACACCAAATGTGCATTGATTCGGATGCGGGACTGATTTACTTGTTTGGCGGATGGGATGGACAGAAGGATCTTTCTGACTTCTGGAGCTACAATGTCGTCAGCAAACAATGGATGTGCATCAGTATGGACACGAGAAGGTCAATCTTGTTGCTCATTTGGGAAGACGTGTGCTCACAAAAATGTTCAGGATGGGCGGACCTTCGCCGCGTTCTTGCCACAAGATCTGCTTTGACTCTGACACTCGATCCATTTTCACGATGGGACGATATGTTGACCCAGAGAACCGGCCCAACGTGAATTTGGATTGCGATTTTTGGAGATACGATATCGCCGCGAATCGTTGGAACAGAATCAGCGCAAGTACTCAGGTGATTGTACTGACAAGCCCACCCTTTTATGATGTTAACATGTCAATCTAGCTGGATGGCGGACCTGACCTTATTTATGACCACCAAATGGTCGTGGACTCTGACGCTCAAGTCCTGTACGTCTTTGGGGGTCGCACAATCGGCCCTGACCCGTCCCAAACCATTTTTGCGGGTCTCTACTCATACGACATTCGCTCCAATGTATGGCGCCTACTCCGCAACGACACTTCGCAACCCGAAAACTCGATCCAGCTCAAAAGCCGGATTGGCCACAGCATGCTCCTTAACCCTAAAACGCGGGAGCTTTACATTTTTGCGGGCCAACGCAACAAGGAGTACCTCAGCGACCTCTATATTTACGAAATCGACACGGACATTTTGCATGAAGTGAGCCGCGACTACAGCAAGCAAGGTGGTCCGGACGCGGGCTTCACGCAACGCGCCACGATCGACCCGGAGCTGGGCGAGTTTTATATTCTGTCTGGCCTGCAAAAAGATAAGAATAGCAGCCAGGAGAGTGTCAAGAATTCATTCTGGAGCTATGGCTTGCAGAAGGGAAAGTGGACGCGCGTATACCACAATGAAAATGTTGGGGCCGAGTATTGGTCACGGATGCGGGATCGCGAGCCGTGTCCGCGGTTTGCGCATCAGCTTGTCTTTGACCATGTCCGCAAATGCCATTACTTGTTCGGCGGGAACCCAGGGGACAGCACAAATCTGAATTTGCGGCTGGATGACTTCTGGGAGCTGCATTTGATTCGGTGCGTTGAGCCTGCATTGGTGAGGCCAAAAGTTCGAATTATTTATTCTGACCGACAGACCGAGTCCGGAGGATGTGTTGCGAAAGGCGAAGTTCCGTATTCGACGCCAGCAATTTCGTGAGATTTGTCAGGCGGACAACACATCGCAGGCGCTTCACTACCTGCAGAATGACGTGTCGGCGGTCGTGAACCACGCTGATGAGGTGGAGTCGAAGGAGTTTCGGGACCTCACACAGCAGCTGTTTAAGTGGAAGTTCATCGGGAATGCGATCGTCGTGGGTAATACCGGGGGCGACGGTGGCAATGTCATGAGTGCTCCCGTGGTGCATCCTGCCGCTCCCGTGGGTGGTGGCAGTGGTGGCGGTAGCAGTGGAATTGGTGTGGGTGGACTCGTTGCCATGGACGCACTACGTTCGTCTGGATCTTTTACAGATGGTGAGCCTTCCCTCATTCTGTGACTGGTAAAGTGAGGCCGGTTGTTTTAAGTTCTCGTATGTTTGAGTATCAGGTTCCAACCCCTTTCAGTCACGAACTGAGCTATACGAACTGCTTCTGGAGTACTTTCCAACGAGCATGCGCGAGCCACGGGGCAATCTCGTTGATTTGATAGATCTTGTTCCGGCTTGAAGGCACGAGGGTGATTGCTGTGTGCTATTTCTGATTACTTATAAAATCTTTGTTTCTCATTGTCCATGCTCCAAATCCATAATGGATTGTGAAATTTGAGAAGAAATGCCTGGTGCAGACTTGGTCAACATTGCTGGCGGTGCCGCAACCGCTGCGTCGTCGACGTGGAACCAAGGCCCGTGCGCGAACGAGACGTGCATCAGCGAACGGGTGGTGGATGTGAAGTTTGATCCAAGTGGGTCGACGCGGTGGGCGTCGCTGCCCCAGAAGCCGTGTCCGGCGAAGCAGAGCGAGTGGATTGACGTCGACTGGTCCCAAGTGCAGGCAAGTGTCTTCACGTTTGTGCTTTGGGCTTGGTCAGTGTGATCGGGTTTGGGTAGCCTCGGAAATGAAGTTGGGGGTGAGTCCCCAAATATAGAACTAAACCATAACACCATTTACCAACAGACTGCAAGCGAGGGCTCCCTGCCTATCTCGCAGGTCGCCCTAAACTACTACCAGGGAAACAAGCCCGGATTTAAAGGCAAGTTGGTCACGCCCATCTTGCATTCTGGTGTCCTGAAACTCGTCAAAACTCATTATGAACCCCCACACACAATCCCATAGCACCGGCCTCGAACCTCTTCCTCTTCGTCCACCACAACGATACTACCACCATTCCTGTCGACGTGCAGCCGTTAACGGACGCGGATGACGAAGACTTGTTTTACTACTACTCTCTCATGCCGCCCGTAAAGGCCGCAAAATTGCGGTTCAGATTTACGGATCTTGTGGAAGACCCGGAATTCGGCTGTTTTGTCAGCGTAGACGAGATCAAGGTGTTCACGAGCTTGAGCAGCGAGAGCGCCCCGGCGAGTGAAGTGAATGGGTTGTCCATTGGGCTGATCGTAGTGCTCGTGCTTTTTGTTGCGGTGGGTATCCCGGCGGGTGTTTTCTTGTACCTCCGGCAAAGACAGCTTGCGAGGAGGATGGGAACCAAGATTTTGGGCACGGACGGGGAGTCGGAGTCGAGATGATTTCAAGCATTCTTTGTCCTCTGGCTCTCACATGTGAATTATCTGCCTCCTATTCTGCCCACTTTTCCTGATGTTTATTACTCTCAAACAAAGACTTGATGCTAAATCTCTTGGATCCGTTTCATTTCCAGTAGCTAACCCCATGGATTGTCCATCATATCCAGCGCCTCAAAGTCGGCTTGGACGCGTGCAGGCGCGTCAAAGATGGGATTCACAGCGCGCGCATCTTCCTCCCCAACATGCATAGATTCCAAATCAAATAGGATAGATTCTGTCTCGGGTGAAAGAACCTCCGCCGGCACGTTTATGAATCCGTGATCCGCAGGTTTGGCAGCCGTCGGTACGTTAGGCGATAGTACCGCTGCCTCCGCCTCCATTCGAACTGGTGCCTCCACCACATCGCTCCATCTATCAACTGTACCATCACTAGCAGCGATAGTCTCGTCCTCGACAGGTGAAACAGCCACGGCCCCAGGTCCCCAACCTCCTTCCTCCTCCACCACAAACCCTTCAGTAATCACAGCACCACCCTCCACAATACCCACTGTAGCAACAGGCGGCGCCGCCGGCATGGCAACGGCGGCCCCGAGATCCAACGAGCGCAGGTCAACAATGAAGTCCTCCGCCGTGCGCTGGCGACTATGCACGGCGCTCAGCGCGGCTGCGAGGAGACTCCCCATGCCGTCCTCCGCCTCGTCATCCACGAGCTTTGCGCTCGCGGGGTCTGGGAGAAGGTCTGCAAAGTCGCGCAGGGAGGCCGTCTGCGGCGCGGTTGGGTTTGAGTTTGGGATAGGAATGGACGCGAGGGTTGAGGGCGCGAGTAGGGTGAGTGAGGAGGATGTTGTGGGGCTTGGGAGGGTGTCGAAGAGGCTTGCCGAGGCTTGGACGGTCGCAGTGATGGGACGTGAGGCCGCATTGGTGGGAGTGAGGACAGGATCATCGAAGGAGAAGAGATCAGTAGAAGAAGGCACCGCCGCTGAAGGGTTGGAAAGGGTTGTGATTTTAGAGAGGCGGTCATCGCCCTCTGCAAGGATTTTTGTTCGTCTACGTTCGGCCGCAGACGTGATTGAGGTTGCAGTTGTGTTTACAGTGGAGGTACCTGTTCCTGGTGGTTCTCGAGTTGGGATTGGAGGCGGTGGATTCTTTCGATCAACAACTGCAGTCATTCTGGTGGAGGTAACTGCGGCAGTTGCAGGAAGATCTGACACAGCTAGAGACATAGATGCAGGCGCAACCGAGTCAGAGGAAGTCAGAATAGACGTGGCTGGAGCTGGCGTTGGAGTGAAGTTGGCCACAAAGTCCAGTCCAAACAAATCATCGACAGAATGAGCTGGCTTCGGTGGTGTAACAACGCTAGTGCGAATCGATTTCGGGGGCGGCGGAAGTGCCGGAGACGCGGTGAAAGAGGCGGCGAAGGAGGGTGGAGGCAGGATCTAATTTCAAAGCCCGTTTCAGGTCATGGAAGCAGTTATGGAGACAGACTTACCCTGAATGCGTCAGATGCATGATCTCCAGACTCCGTCTCCGCCGAGGCCATAACGATGGCCATCTTCTTTGGCTCGAGGAGGGGGATAGATGCCGCAGCGAAGGCACGGCGCGATTCGTCGGCCCACGTTCTATGGACGTACTTTTCCTTCATGAAAGCGAGTATCTTTGCGTCGTCCGCAGAGGCATCAGGGATTGTATACACTGCTGGGTTGTGTGTTGCCAGCAGCACGGCCTTCGCGACCGCGTTTCCGCCCTTTGCGAGGGCGGCCACTTCGAGTGCCTGGAACGGTTCGTTCCTGATTAGTTTGCTAGTGGCCCAAGGTGACCAGAGGGAGCCACGGAAGGGAGTTGTACCGAGAAGGTGGAGCCCGACAGCGACTTGATGCGCTGGTTCAGTGTGCGCAGAAGCCCCGCACACCGGGCGCACACGAACGTTGCTGCTGTCACGTTGACGTTGTTGGGGCTCCTGCCGCCGCAGTCCACGCAGAGCCGGTTGTCCTCGCGCGAGGCGAGCTCAACCACTTTGGCTGCACTGGTCATCGCGAATGGGTCGCGGCTTCCAACAACTTTCCAACAAAATGGTGGCCACGGCGTGGTTCATGGACAGCTCCAACGCGGACCAGCGGGAGCCGCACCAGTGCGTTCCCAACAAACCCGTCTCGCTTCAGCAGCTGGCGGAGGTAATTCTTGCTCAGAACTCGCTCCCAATCACTGATCACTTTCCTGACTATACTACAGTTCGGCGTGCTCAGCAGCTTCATCAGCGTCGACCACGGTGAGGAGCACTACACTAAAGAGATTGATGCCTTCTCGGCCAAGCGCGATTACAAGAACCGTGATGTGGTGCGTTTCGTACTGAACAGCCGTCTCGAGCCAATCTGGACATAACGTCGTGCTTGCAGATTAACATCCACAAGGACACGTTCCCCAACTACGATCAAAAGATTAAGACCTTCTTTGAGGAACACATTCACGAAGACGAGGTAACTTCCTTTTTTTCGCCCAGGTGTTGGCCGCCAACACCACCTCTTACCCATATTAGGAAATCCGCTTCATTCTGGATGGAAGTGGTTACTTTGATGTGCGCAGCCCCGAAGACAAATGGATTCGTATTGCCGTCGGGAAGGGCGACTTGATCATCTTGGTAATGCATTGCTCAAACGTGGGCCACACTGACTTGGCATCCTGCAGCCTGCTGGTATCTACCACCGCTTCACACTTGACTCCCACAACTACATTAAGGCTATGCGCCTCTTCAAGGAAGAACCGAAATGGACCCCCGTCAACCGCGAGCTCCCCACTACTGACAAGAACGCCTACCGCGTCGCCTACCTCAAGGAACTCAACTCAGTCGGTAAAATCTACACCTACCCCAACAATCCGCGCACTGCCCGCGCCCTCATTGCTGCCCGATACAACGGCCAGCACATTGAGATTGTCCCAGTCGAGCCAAGCGTCACCAACGCCACGCGCGAGTATCTGCACAAATTCCCGCTCGGTGACATCCCCGCCTTTGAGGCGATCGACGGTTTCACGGTCACCGGCGCCAACGCCATTGCACAGTACGTCGCGAGTGCCAAAGTTGGCAGCCCGCTGATGGGAGGCAACGTGAAGGAGGCTGCACGCGTGCAGCAGTTTGTGGCTCTTGTCGATGGGGAGTTGGCTCCGGCGCAGGCCGCGTGGCTGTTTCCATTGCTTGGCTGGATTCAGAAAGATGAGACTGTAAGTTGATTTTCAAGATTGTCCTCAATGCGGTATGAATGTATGAATGTGAATGGCGTTGTAGGCGACCAAGAAGGCCATTCTGGACACGAAGCGCGTTATGACGGCGTTGAATGAGCATCTTCGCCACAACACTTACCTCGTGGGCCAGGCTGTCACGGTTCGTTCCTTCCGTTTTTTCTCTCCTCGTCTTGTGAAGGTAGTTTTCTGATAGGAATACACTCCAATAGCTTGCTGATATTACCGCCGTTGTGGTGCTCTTGAACTTCTACCGCATGGTGTTTGACGAACAGTTCCGCAATGAGTTCAAGAGTGTCACCCGCTGGTTCTTGACTTGTGTCAACCAAGAGGAGTTCAAGGATGTGTTAGGAGATGTAATTCTCGCTTAAATTTGATGTGGTCTCAAATTTATTTCAGAACTCCTGCTAATTTGTTTTCGTGAGTGAGCCGTTTTTCAAAGAAAGAGGTCTTTTTATTCTATTGAGTAAAAACAAGAAGTGATTGGAAAACATGAGATCCACATTGTGTTGGGAAATGCAAAGGAGGTACAATGGAAGTTATGAGGTTTGCAAACACAGGGTGGAGGAACTTGCATTCTCCTTGAAATCATTGATTCCATAGCTCGTGAACGTAGAGAGATACAAGTGTGGCTGGAAACACTTTGATGAGATTTGGCAGCAATCCACGAAACGCGCCCTTGTATCCTTCCTTGTTCACAAGCTCATGCAACACACGCCATGCACTGCGTGTCTTCATTTTGGGAATGGGTTCCCCCGTCGCCTCGGCATGCGCCGTGGCAACTTCAAGGACCCGCAAGCCTTCGACTTGCAACTTCCTCCTGACCACTTCAAAAGGGTATGTAGCGGTTTGAGAGGCAGCCGTAGCAAGTGAGGCAGCGAATATGTTTTCGTAAGATGCGAGGCCACCGCTTGCTACTGCAGTCGTACCTGGGCCTTGATGAGGTTTCACTGCCTCGTATAAGATCAAAGACAGTGACATATAAGGGGCAATTCCGACGAGGGAAAGGCCCAGCCCGCGATAGAGAGCGAAGAATCCACCCCCTTCATGCGTGACGATCTGCCTTGCCGTCCGCATTACAGACAAAACGGGGTATCGAAGGGGACTAGAGGGATCAATGTCAACCGCGGGTTTTTTCGCGTGCATCAACGATATCCTTGTGCGCAGGAGGTCCAAAGGGTATGTTGCGGTGACGCTGACAATGCCCGCAAACGCGGCCGCGACGGCGACCGACACGGGGTCTGAGATGGACGCGGATGTGAGCAGCCCCCGTGTGGCATCAAATGTGAGAAATTGGACTGCGGAGAGGGGCACGGCTCGCATTGCGTTGAGGCCGTTTCCTCGGAACAGGGTCTGAAGCCAAGAATCGCCCTGGCGAAGCAGCCTGAACGTGGCACGCATAGAGATTGGACGGAGTGCCGTTTGTTGGACAACCTATCATCTGTGAGGTGAGAAATAGCCGAAGACAAGGAGTTACGCAAACCTTTAACCGCTCCAGCGGAGCCGTTGCAGTCCGTGACAGTACTGCGCTTGCACAGACTGCACTGAACTTTGCGACTGAAAAGTGCTGCTGAGTTTGAGTGGTGGAACTGGCAACCACTGCGGTGACTGCACTGGAGCCAGAGACTCCGCTGGGATCCTGTCCAGGCTCCAGCCCGGCCTCCCATCGCGCGCGATACGATGCATCACGCCACCGGTGCAACGGCTGTGACGACAGCGAGAGGGACGGAGGTAGTCGCGGCACAGGCTCAACAGCTTCACTGCTCGCGGACACATACGATGTCGCATGTGAGATGGTCGGATCGATTTCCCAAACGGCTAATGCATTGGAGAGTGCGATGATGAGTGGTAGAGACCAGTCAACCATCAGGTCCAATTTGTGTAGTTGATGCCCCAACGGAGAATTCTTTTATAATGCTCCCATGAATATTCCCTTCCTCTTTTATATATTTAAACGTCGAAGAAGGGGCGTAGCAAGTGTCCAAAAGAAGTGGCGTCCACATCTTTCCTCCCCAGATTTCCGAGATCCCAATTGTCCTCCACCGTGCGCAAAAGACTGTAGTGGTTCAATTTAGTCTTGTCGCAGAATCCTTTTTCCGCGTGCGGTTTTCCAAATAGTCCTCCAAACAAGGACGCACTTGGGGTCGGCCCAGAATCTGAGCCCGACGAAGAAGTCGACATACCGCCGTTTGATTTTTGCTTTCGCAACGTACTTAAGAAGCTGCCATTTGTACCTTTCGGACTGGCGGGTTGACTCACAGGAACTGCAGGCGTGGTTTCAATCGGTTCCTCAACGGGAGTCTCTAAGTCTAGGTTCTGTATGGCATACGCAATCTTGTCTATTGATGAGTTGGAATCTTCAGGAAAAGATGATGTCTTTACGGCAGTGCCTGGAAGGAAGTGATTTTAGACGCAACTGCGCTGACATCGGCCGAAAACGCCACCTACCCAACAGCCAAGTAGCAACTCTGTTCTTTCCAACCCAAAATGCACTCTCATCGAATGTCAGGACAAAAAGAGAGCGCTGCTTGGTAAAAAAGGGATGAGAAAGAAGGGGAAGGAGGAACTCGGCGATGTAAGCGCCTGCATATTTGATGTTGGTATCATGCGCGTTATTATACTGGTTAGGAGTGTAGTACACGTATTGCGGGAGAGTGCCAGCGTCAAGGTCGCGCTTGAATGCTTCACCGGCCTTAATCTATTTCAAAATCTTAAAATACGGCATCTACAAGACGATATTAAAATTTCACCTTTGCAGCTCTAGACGGAGTATTCTGTACACTTGATATGGACGCGAGTGGATTATGCCGCCGCACATAGAGTCCCTTCGCACCATGTTCACCAAGGAAAGGCTTCTCGCCGATCCAGTCGTCCGGGTATCCTTCCTATATGAATATCAAGATACATTCGTTCTGACACTCTTTGACCGTATCGCTCACATTGTATGCCGCCCAAGACACCCCCTTGCGCTCCAGCAGGTCAACGACACAGGAAGCGTTGAGGGTCGTGACTGCGTCATCGGTCACTACTGTCTCGCCAACGACTTGCGCAAAGTAGTTTGGCTGCGATGGATGTGCGAGGCCCCGGAAGTTGGTCAGCAGGGTCCCATTGAAAGGCTCATGGTTGAGGATGTTAAACGGTGCCGTCATAATGGCTTCCGGATAGTCTGTGTTTTCCAAGTTGATAATCTGGAAGATGATGGAGGTACGGAGGTATACTGCAGTCGTTCAGCGACGACGTTGAATGGTGTTCGTTACGCACCATGATCCGGTCAAACCATTTGCACGGTGGCAGGCTACCGCCCTGTTGAGGTGTCTGTGCCATTGAGTCGATCTGGTCAGACATGCAATCTCAAAGCAGGCGTGCGCAAGGGTCGGAGAGTTTGATTTGTAAGCGATAGGGCACGCTCCAATGTGCCACAATGACTGATGTGGCGAACATGATGAAAAAATCAGAAGAAAGAGGGAGCCGAAGAACAAACACGAGCGATGGAGAAAAGACGGAAGGAAAATAAAAAAAGAAATTCCCTGAACGTTCAGCCACCCCAGCCAGAATGTGGTTGGCACAGTTGCCGGCCGAGATCCTCCTTGAGATATGCGTGTACTTTCCAACCAACCGATTGCACGTGATGAGTCAGTTGAATGCGCGTTGTCGCGCGTGCTGCGGAATGGCGGTCCTCTGTGGCACTTGGCGCTTCGCCATCAAGAACCTCGCTCTCTTCGCACGCGCTTCGTGCGCCACGAATGCGACCCACGTTTCAGCGGCGCCTATTCTTCATCTGGGATCTTATTACGTGCGCGCGCTCTTTGCACTCTTTGGTGTCCGTCGCGGGTCGCTCGCGCTGCTTGTCAAGCAGCATTATCATCCACAGCTGCAAGGACAGGTTTTGTTCCGTAACGATATCATGCCAGACGCTTTCCCGGCCGAGATTGCTGACCTCGCATTCGAAGCCATGAGTCAAGCCGTCCACAAACACCCACTCCATCTCATGCATGACCTCGAGATTGTATTTTACTGGGCTTCAGCGCATGGAAATCTGAACTTGGTTGAGATGGGCATGCAAGAAGTGACGAGTAACAAGACTAAGTTTCCAAACGGACTCTATGTCTCCAGAGCAATGACAAGCGCGTTTCTGTTCGCCTGTGGTGAGGAACAGCTTGTAGCTGCTCGTAAAATTTTAAGTTCGGGGTTGGTGGATTTGCGTCAGTACGGACGTGACGCGCTTTTGATGGCAGCCAGCCAGGGCGCGGCGGAGGTCGTCAAAGTTTTACTGGAAGGAGACTCCAGTTGGCTGGACGGCGTGAATGCACAGGCGATTGTGGACACGGCTGTCATTTGGGCTGCGCGTCTGGCTCATTTTGAGGTGGTCGATGTGATCAGTCGCAGTGGAGTTCTGATTTCAGTGGCAACATTGATTGAATTGCAACAAATGGGGCATCCAGTCCTCATCACTGTATAGGAATGAATTGATTGGAAAGAACAAATCTCTTATCCTCACTGCCATCAAAACTGAAAGAAAAATGATTCTTGAGATTCCACAGAAATTTCACTCAGCAGATGCAGCAGCTCCTTCGGTTTGAACCTTCTTTCCGACTCCGGCTTCGCCAAGGTCATCCGAGGTCCTCTTTTGGCCCTGAACAACCCCAAACGCGTCCTTCAAGTATGACAAACGGTACTTGTTGGAGTCGGTGACAGGGTCTACCCTATTCAAGGGAGTCCATTGCGGGTCCTAATGGGATGTTTTGAGATTCATATATTCAAAAACTTAAAGGTAGTGTGTGTTACGAACCTCTTTGAATAGACGCATGGCCTTGATGTAATTATTGGTGTCTAGGGTAAAACGGTGATACATTCCTGCGGGCTAAGATGTTCCAAGTCAGACACTGGTGCGAGGAGAATGAAACGTCGGAGACAAACCAAGATGATCATATCCGATGGCTTTGCAGCAATGCGAATCCACTGGTCATCCTTGTTGCGAACATCAAAGTAGCCGCTGCCAGCAAGAATGAAGCGAATTTCCTGAATTTCTGTCAGACAGCACCAGTATCAAGTGTAGAAGCATCGGGTACCTCGTCTTCGTGAATGTGTTCCTCAAAGAATATCTTAATTTTCTCATCGTAGTTGGGGAACGTATCCTTGTGGATGTTGACCTGTAAGGCAGGGGACGTTAGAACTGTTATTGCCCGGCTAATGAGTCATTTCCTAAAAAACAACAAACGTCTCCGCTGCATGAATTTCCCTCGTACGCTAATGTCGGGGCTACTCCGCCCGATATTGGGAGGTTAGCAACTCACCACATCACGGTTCTTGTAGCTGCGCTCCTTGCAGATGGTTTCCACCTTCTCCATGTGGCTTTCATCATTCTTTACATCAATGTTCCAGTACAGGATTCCCTGGTCGGCCAGCTCAGCAATCGACACTGGCTTGTTGGGCGTGAACTGGTGAAGCTCACGCTGGTCCTATCCTCACATGATTGATATTAACCAAGACCGATCGACAACTTGCCGTCAGTGATCGAATCTCACCTCGCCATTGTCGTTGAAGATCCACGCCTGAAGGGGACCAGTGATCTGTGGTAATACAGTGGCACCGTACACTTCCTTCAAGTACGTCAAGCGGAACACGTTGGAGTCAGTGGAAGACAGTTCCCTGTTCAGGGGTGTCCATTGCGGGTCCTGTATCCATCAAATTTTGAGTTCCACGCACTCTATTGCGAATGTGTCAACAGAAGCCCGACACACCTCCTTAAACAAACGCATGGCCTTAATATAGTTCTTGTCATCCAGCGTGAAGCGGTGGTACATTCCTGCAGGCTATGGACGATATACAAGTCAGGTGCAACTTGTGAACCAGAACGGCGGAGACTAACCAAAATAATCATGTCCGAAGTGCTGGCGGCAATACGGATCCACTGATCGTGCTTGTCGCGGACATCAAAGTATCCGCTGCCGGCCAAAATGAAGCGGATCTCCTGCGTTTCAGGTCAATTACTACCTGTGACAGGCAGGCAGTAACGTTTACCTCATCTTCGTGAATGTGCTCCTCGAAAAAAGTTTTGATTTTCTGGTCGTAGTTGGGGAAAGTGTCCTTGTGGATGTTGACCTACAGAACAGGCTATGTTAGGCAACGGCTTCCTCGACTACACTGCTCCTGATCCTGGAAGCTCCCTTTCCCCTATTCCGCCAATGACGTTCATGCACTGCATGAAATTTGCCTCGGAAGTTTACGTCGAGTGACTAACTTCACCCAAGTTAAGGGTCTGTCACCCACCACATCGCGGTTCTTGTAGCTGCGTTCCTTACATATGGTTTCCACCTTCTGCATGTGGCTCTCATCTTCCTTGACCTCAATGTTCCAGTACAGGACACCGATAGCGCCCAATTCGGCGATTGTGATTGGCTGGTTCGGAGTGAATTTATGCGGCAGTCGTTGATCCTGTTATCGTTCGGTGTGAGCAAAATGCCGGTTCGGCCGACGGACCGAATGCAGTGCGTGAGACCTCGTCGGTTGGGTGGAAGCGCCAGGCTTTGAGGGGTCCACTGGTTTGGGGGAGGAGAGATGCCATCTCTTTTTTGCAAAGTTGTTCTTCCCATGATTGAAGGAGAAGAAGTTCCGAACAAAACGACGAATAACCCATTTTCCTTTTTTGGGAGGGTGGTCCGAACAGAACAGAAGTTCGGACAGAAATAGACGGAGATACTTCCAAAATTAGTTTGCAAGGAAGGAAGGGAGAAGACATGGAAGGGAGACTGCTACTGTCACTACCGCACGAGCTGCAGGAAATACTGCTCGTCTATTGCGGCTTTGCGCTAGCCAATACGTGTCGGCGGCTGCGTGCCACTTCGTGCGTAGCATTTCACCTTGGTTCATCCGCTCCCTGGAAACCAAATCGCTAACCTGTTCAATTTCAACTGACCAGCTTGCAGGGTCCCGTCCGCACCCACATGCTCCTCACAGTTCACAACATCCTCGCTCCAGCAGCGATGCCCGTCCTGCCACCGCCCCCGCTCGGTCCCTTCATGATCGGTCCTACGGAAGAACGCTATTCGTGTTTCTTGAATGACCCAGCGACGCGCGAGGACGACGCGTTGGTAAGTGTCTACCTATGATCGCATTACTTCAAAAACCAACCAAAGTCTCAACAACAAAAAACATAAGATGGTCTTCCGCTTGCACTGTGCCACTCGCGTCTACGCAGAGCTTGTCTGTGAGGTTGCTGTAACGAAACGGTGGCTGCGCCTTTGGTGCGCGCTATTCCCCTTGCCGCCCCCACATGCAGACGATGAAGTGGCTTTTCCGCGGTGGAGTATCCGTGGAAAATCTAGAAGGTCAATAAGAGAGACTTATGGCAAAGGAGAGACATCGGAGGAGGAGGATGAAGAAGGAATCCTGTTTGATCCTTACTGCTTTGATACGGGCGGGGTACCTGGCCTGACACATCTCATGCGCATAATGAACGCAGACAATGCGCTTATTCAAGCCAGCATGTTTGATCGTGCCGAGCTCGTGCAATGGCTCCTCTACCGCGGAGTTGCCATTCCCGTGCCACCCACCACCTCCACAAACACGGACACAAGCAATAGCAGTAGTAGCAAGCCTGAATCCCCCGGACCCGCCCCTTCGACTCTTCCCCTCTCTGACATCCACAACCTCGTCACCCTCCATGGCCTCACCACCGCCCTCGTTCTCAGTGCAAAGCACCCAGGCGCCCTTGGTACGCTTAGCATTGTGCTTGCACACCCGCTCGCAGACGTGAACGCGTGCGACGGCAGCCCGCTCGCGTGGGCCGCGCGGACAGGCGGTCTCGACGCTGTGCGGCTGCTACTGGCACATGGGGCGGACCCGCGCGCGCGCGGCGGCATCGCAGGTCTGTGGGCGGCGGAATATGGCCATACGGCGGTGGTGCGGCTCTTTGTGGAGCAAGGGGGCATGGATGTGCACGCACAGGAGGAGTATGGGTTAAGATGGGCGGTGGCGAGGGGTCAGGTTGAGACTGTGGAATATCTGTGTACAGTTGGGGCGATGGTGGATGCCATGGGGGGGTTCGCGTTGAGGCACGCGGTTCAAATGGGGTGGGTGTTGTGCTTCTCCATTCGATGACTTTCTCACTTTGTGCAATTTATTGACAGGCATGACCAAATTGTGGACATTCTCTTACGGTATGGTGCTGACGTGTCTATAGCGGGAAACATGGCGAATACGCGTGATGGAGTCGATGATGACAACGACAACGCTAATGATGGTAGTGATGAAGAAATTAGGAGTAGTGAGTCGATGGCAGATGAAGGGAACGCGTTGGTACGGTGGGCGCTGCGGGCACATAACTTCGCGTTGGCCGAAAAACTCAAGGAGACCCTGCGAGCGAATCGCATTCGAGGAAGGATGCATATCCTGGATTTAGGATGAAATATATTTTCTTTATACACGCTTCCGTCAAACTGTTTGTCATCACGAGCCTCCATATCTTGATCCACACCAAGCATCAGCAACTCAAAGTACATTTATATATATATATGCACCAAAATCAAGAGAAATAGTTCACCGCATTTTTCCATGGCCCTGACAATGACTTTGATAATTGAAAGTGCGACAGAATCAACGACTTGTGCATTCCTTCTTCTAGCTCTACATAAACATAAGCTGTGCATTATATGTCCACCAACCGCGTCTTTAAGGTCGCCTGAAATAACAACCATTTTAGGGTTACCACGGAGATTTTTTAGTTGCAAAATCAGGTTCGGAACCAGCTTCTAAACATTGCTGAAGCGCTTTCATTTTATTTGCAATAAAGTCGGACTCATTGAGCACGTGTGATTCAAGTACTGAAGTTGCAACTTGCATCGTTATGTAGTCGAGACTGGGCAGCCGGGAATCCAAGTAAATAACTTTAAAAAACTCAGCCAGATGTCCGTTATGAAATGCCTGCTGCCGCCTCCGAGGACGGTGTTCCGGATACGCAGTCCCAGCATGCGCAACTGGAGCATGAATGGTACACAGCGTCGTCACGAGGCTGGATGGACCGGCTCGAGCGGCTCGAGTGGATGGAGCCCCGTGCCAGCGCGGGTGCCGATCGCGGCTGCATTGCCCAACTCACGGACTGTGGATGGGAGCATCAGCAGAAGCGGGAGTATGGTAAACGGGGATGGTGGAGTGGGTGTAAGACCAGATGCAAATGCCGCGAGCCGACTCAAGAATGCCTTCGCGGCGTATGGCCACGGGATTGTGGACGGACATCAGCGACGGCGTGCCAACCGCTTCTTCTCGTTAGGCGAAGAGCCAGTTGACTACGAGGGAAAGTGGCGGTCGCGGCTGAAGCAGCTCAGACGAGAGAGCATCGAGGCCCGCGCTAAAACCTCAACCCACGAGAACCTCGAGGGCAGCCACAAGGTGGTCCTGCTCGCCATGACAAGGTTCCTTTCTTCTTCTATTATTGGAGAATGTATTGATCGCCATGTCCTCATCTCTAGCAACGGTCTCATGTTCTCGGCGAAATTGTACGCGGCTGCAGTGTCGGGATCAGCCTCCATGTTTGCAGAGTACGTCGCCACGATTTCCCTGTCTTTCAACACTCATGTAACATTATAGGGCTCTGCATTCGCTCGCAGACATGCTCAACGAGCTATTGCTCATGTGAGTGCTTCGCTTTCTCACCCACGTCATCAACCAATAATCTTACACAAATCAGCATCGGCATTCGCCGGTCGCTGCGCGAACCTGACGCAAACCATCCCTATGGCTTTTCATCCGAACGAACCGCATGGGCACTCGTTTCTTCCGTCGGTGCGTCGTTTGCCCGCCGGATCATACCTTACAAGCACGAAATTGAATCCAACAACTCTCTTCTCGTTTACATCAGGAATCTTCTTTTTGGGTGGTGGCGTTTCCATCTACCACGGTGTATCGGGTCTCTTGAGCCCGCATAATTTGGGCGACGCCACCATCGGCTTGTGGGTTCTGGGTCTATCGCTCTGTTTTGAAATTGGTAATACTAGAATTTCTTCGGGCTACAAAGTAATAGTTGCTGGCTAATACCGACACATCGTAGTGACTTTGACGTATGCTTACCGGCAAATCTCGCGCAGTGCGGCTGCGGCTCGCATGTCTTTCTTTGATTATCGTACGTATCTATATCTAGCGCTTGTAAATGCTGGTGGGCGATTGACGGTCGAGCCGAGTCTAACGGTGAATAATCACAGTACGACGGGGCAGCGACCCTTCCTCCGTTCAAGTCTTTCTCGAAGACTGCAGCAGCATCTTGGGTATTGTGATTGCTAGCAGCAGCATCACCTTTGCGAAGTGGCTCGCGCTTCCTTTCCTTGACAGCGTTGGGAGTATCCTCATTGGCTGCCTCCTTGCGAGCCTGAGCATGTTCCTGGTGCGCCGCAACATTGCGAGTCTCGTGGAACGCAGCATGGACAGCGCGCGACGGGATGAGATTGTGGCTATTATTGAAAGCGACCCGGTGGTTAGGAGCCTGCATGACGTCAAGACGACGCAGATTGGGCCGGAGTGGGTGCGGTTCAAGGCAGAAGTATTGTTTGAAGGGGATGAAGTGGCGCGGCGGTATGTGGCTGGAAACTGGCGCGCTGGGGACATGGCCGAGGAGTGGGCCAAGGTAAAGGAGATGGGTGGAGAGGAGGAATTTCGTGCGTGGTTCGTGGAGCATGGGGGCAAAGTTGTGACCAAGTTGGGAACGGAGGTGGATCGAATTGAGTTGGAGTTGAAGGTGAGCACGTTAAATTTTTTTAAGGTATCTGTTTGAGACTCATCCCTTTTCTAAGACCAAGGCTCCCGAAGTCAAGCATTGTGATTTAGAAATTCTATAACATGACTGCCTTTTGAATACTTTAAGCAAGAATGAACCATCACTTTTGCAGGGAGAATAAAGCATTTTCGATGGGTTCGCGGTGTGTGAGCTCGTTAGTCTGCCGAGGGTACAAGTCAGCCACAGGAGTTGACTGATCGCGGAAACTGAGTGCAACGGGTCGCGTGGGTGTTGTTTTTCGTCGCACATCGTCTCCCGAAGAGTGCATCCGCGTCCCAATGCGAGCAAGCATTTCCTTTTTCCTTGTACACTTTCAATAAAAAGAATCACTGAGGACATGAACAACGCGAGCATCAACGACTTCCTTCCCGGCGCAGCATCCCTCGTGGACTGCGTAGACAGTTGCGTGCTCTTTTCACTTGTAGCCCTATGTTCAACCGAAGCGGCGCCGCTGACAGGCCCGAACAGAGAAGCTGCTCGTAAACCTGCGCGATGGACGCAAGTTGATTGGCTGGTTGCGCTCTTACGATCAGTTTGGTGGGTGTCGTAGTTCCCCTTTGATTGCGGCCTGTCAGAAGCAAGTGGCTGAAATCGAATCCAGCGAATCTCGTGCTGCAAGACACGATGGAACGCATGTACCACGAAGGAATCTACGGCGAAGAATACCGCGGAATGTTTGTGGTGCGCGGCGAGAACGTGGTCCTGCTCGGGGAAGTGGTGCGTCTCCATCTTGAGTCCATGCTTCCACTCATTGGTCCCATGTCCCCGTCATTACAGAACGAGGAAAAGGAAGCCATGCATCTGCGCTCCCTGCGCGAAGTGCCGAGCGCTGAAATCAATGCCATCATCAAGAAGGAGGCTGAGGATAGGAAAAAGAAGGATCTCATCACGGGCAAGATACTGCATGCTCGTGGTTTCTGCGTCGATTTTGCTGAGACGGATCATTACTGAATGTTTGCCTGGGACTTATGGGCGGTAATTGGAGTGGCTGTTTCCTCACAACCTGTGCCCTTCTTTTTGGTCTTTTCCCTTCTCTACACAGCTTCCTTCCTTTCCGCATGTTGTTTGTAGATATTCGTTTGGAAATTAATGCGAAGGAAGAAAAGTCCGTAACATTGACTCTGGCTTGAAAGAAACAATGCCCCCAGAGAAACGAAGTCTCGAGGAGCAGCAAGCTACGGACGCACCGCCGGGACAGTTTCCTGCAGCTGAGCTCGCGCGATTGACGGAGTTACCTGATCAAGAGGCATGGCAGGAGCGGTTGGACACGATTCGGAACAAGGTGACTCTCTTTGGTTCTGATGGTCCGCTTATACAAACACTTAAGAAAGGGTTTCTTTGCGACATGGATGGAGTGATTTATCATGGTTGGTTGGTTTCCTGCAAAACCGCAAAGCTGAGAGCAATGGTTAGGAAACATTCTCCTCCCCGGTGCCAAAGAGTTTGTTGCGTGGATGGTGCGACAAGACAAGAAGTTTCTCTTCCTGGTAATGCGAAATATTCCTTTACTTCAACCCTCCTAAACTCTCTGTCACCAGACGAACAACTCGGCCCCCACTCCTCAAGAACTCTCTGAAAAACTCAAGCGCCTCGGCCTCGACATTGGCCCCAGCCACTTTTATACGAGCGCCCAAAGCACCGCCGCCTTCCTCAAGAGCCAGAAACCGCGTGGCGGAAGCTGCTACGTGATCGGTGAGCCCGGACTCACCTACGCGCTCTATGAGCACGGGTTCACCATGAGCAGCGAAAGCCCTGATTATGTGGTTATTGGGGAGGGGAGCAGTCAGAATTATGAAAAGTTGACCCGGGCGCTAAACTTGGTGGTAACGAAGGGGGCCAAGCTGATTGGCACAAATCCAGACACGAATGGAGTCACGGACAATGGCATGGTGTTGGGGACAGGGGCTTTTCTGGCTGCGCTGGAGTCAGCAAGTGGGAAGAAAGCATTCAGTTGTGGGAAGCCAAGCTCCCTGATGATGCAGTATGCACAGAGTCTCCTGGGTGTTGCGAGAGAGGACACTTGCATTATCGGTGATCGCATGGATACGGATATTCTCGCGGGCATCAATACCCAGATTGATCCCGTCCTTGTGATGAGTGGGGTCACGAATCTGGACAATCTTTTCATTGACGCATATCGCCCCTTCCTTGTGCTTAACGGGGTTGGAGAGATAGTGTCAAATTAGAAATAAATACTTATTTGGTTCAATTTTTATTACTACACGTGTTCGACGAAAAAAAGTGAAGGCGAAGACATCATAGTTGCGCAGCAGCGCCCGTTCGACCCGGCAACGGTCGACACTTATTCTTGGATTTGTGCCGCAATAACGCGTCAGCACGACTAAACACAAACCCACACCCCTCACACACCGCCAAACTATCCGGATCTTTGCTCTGATGCAACAAACTGTGGTGTCGCAACAGATCCTGCTTGCGCTTAAAGCTCTTGTCGCAGTCACAGCAGTCAAAAGTGGGGCTGTCTGCATCGTGCAGTTTTTCGTGCGCACGCAGACCGCCTTTCGTTCGGAAGCTACGGTTGCAATGGCTACAAATGTGAATGGTATTACTGTCTGCTTCAGTGGGGGTTGTACTGTTGCTGCTTTTGCTGCTATTGCTGCCACTGCCACCGGAGGCGCTGGGAGTGAAGTGGGGGGTAACAGCATTCATGCTGCTGTGCCTGGGAACTATATCGTTTGAGTCGTTGCTGCTAGTACCGGCTTCAAATGATGAGATGGGGAATGACGCCGACATGGGTGGCAGGCGGAGCTGCTGAGAAACGTCGCTGGCGCCGTTTTGATTATCCGCGACAAACAGTTCTTGCGACTTCATGCGCTCCAATTCAGTGGGGTAATGCTCGCCACGGTTGACCGTGCCTGCGAGCACAAATCGACTTCCCTCCAAAGCAGCCCGTAAACGCTTTCTGTCTGCTTCTTGCTGAAGTTGGTCCAAGTATCGCTCCATGGGCATTCCCTCGTCCTCGTAGTCGGTGTGGTTCGTTGAGGCGTCGCTCGCGGCGCTATTTTTACGTTTACGAGATCCACGGACACCGAAAGCAGCTGAACGGCTATCCTCGTCATCTGTTTTTTGTGAATCTAGCAGAGTGTCTTCGTCATCGAGAAGAACAGGATTTAACGTTTGAGGGGGGATCAAATCCATAGTCGCAGAGGTACACCTGTATTCTGACTTGACCAGCTTCTGTTTCATGAGTGGCTGCAATTGTTGCTGTGACAAATTTGACGCCTGCAGGGGTTGCTTTGCAGGTTTTGTGCTAGGAAAGACAGCCGCCATTGCCGGTTCTACAGACGCGGGTATGGGAGCTAACGAAGCTGAAACAAGCCCCAACGAGACAGATGCGGCAATGGCAGAACCCATAGTCGCTAACTCCGTTGTTGTATGGCCAGATAACCGTCTGGCTGGATCCAAAGGCGGCGAGACTGGGACCAACGCTGCGGCTTGGTCCTCCAGGCCTTCAAACTTGCTTTCCTTCAACGCAGAAGCATCCGCGTTTAAGGCATTGTGCATAACATCCGCAAGTCCACGTTCCGGAGTCATGGCTACGTTCCCAAACGAACCAAGGGAGCCACCCTCAAACCACCACGAGCATATCCCCCCACACTCGCCTACACAGGCTCCAAGCCCACAGGCCGCTCCCCGCACCATACCAGTCGAGCCCGTGAGCGAAGCAGGCAACATCAGCGCCTCTAACGCATCCTCGCCATAGTCGCTCTCCTCGTCCTCCAAGTCGCGCTCGGGCCACCACTTGCCGCCCAGCACCTGCAGCACCATCAAATCGTCGCCGTCGCACGCGAGATGATGCGCTCCGCCGGGCGCAACAGCTTTGCGCGAGCGGTGCGCGTTGTCGTTGTCGAGGGGGACATTTGAGTTTGTGGCGTAGGAGCGTTCGCTTGTGGCGTCGTCGTCGTCGAGACTCATGGCGCGCAGGCCGCGAGAGGAGCATGGAGCGGGATCGGTGGGCGGGGAAGGAAGAAAGGTACTGGCGGGGGTGAGTGTTAGATCTTGGCCAGTTGCACCTGATCCACCCAAGGCGCGGTCAACATGTTGGCGAATCCAATGTGCATTGAGGGAATCCGAGGACATGTGGATGCTGCAGACAGGGCAAGGAATGCTAGCTTCTGGAGAATGCTTAGAGGGGTCAAAGAGGTCTGGATGGTATTTCTGAATGTAAATATCATGGTGGGCGGCGTAATAGTGAACGAGGAGGGTGGCGCGTAGCCAGAATGACTGTGAGCACTGAGGATCGATAGCAGCGTTGTGTACCGGGTCCCACGGACACATATGTTTATTTGTTCGCGTGTGAGGGTAGGTTGGGGGGCAAGCAGGGGTTCCAGAGTCTGTGTAGCCGTTGAGAAAGAGAGTTGGAATGGGTCTGGCGAGATAGTGTCTATATCTCTTCTCATTGTAGATGCGCTTCCAAGTGAGTGGAGAGTTGGGGGCTGGTTTACTGTGCAGATCGGAGGTTGGGACTTGCTGTGCTGCCGCCGTGGCTGATCGAAGGGAGGATCTGAGCTGGAGAGGAGCCGATCTTCTAGATGCTGGTGCGGATACAGAATGCGCGTATGAATGAGTTTGCTGGTTATGGGTTACTGGCGGGGGCAGCGAGGGAAAGACCGAGAGTGCAAAGTGGTGCGATACGGCCGCCCGACACGATCGCATCACTGCGGACGAGTCGGAGGCAACGCACCTCTGGTTTTCGTTTTTGGTTTTGATTGTGTTTTGAAAGGTCAGAGTTTGGTAGA
Organism: Chytriomyces sp. MP71; assembly: GCA_025201725.1. NCBI lineage: Eukaryota > Fungi > Chytridiomycota > Chytridiomycetes > Chytridiales > Chytriomycetaceae > Chytriomyces > Chytriomyces sp. MP71. The sequence continues at coordinate 24,995 of MU614763.1, forward strand.
GGCGGTTGTTGGTTGAGCTTCGGGGCGGTCTCAGCAAGGAGGCGCTGCTCCGTAAGAATCCTGTGGACTGCCCAGCCCCTCCAAGTCTGCCTTCAAGTTCCAGGACTTTAGCCCAAATTTGCACATCCACTCGTATCCAGTCTACTCCAGTCCAATAGGATACAATACTTACGGAGCACGGACGGAACCGGCCGCACTTGACGCCAGCCACTGCGCAAACCTCGCACGCGGCCTCCTTCGTCCCAACGTACACTGGATGCATGTTGCTTGAGCCGTTCTCGAGCACGTTCCCATCGATTGATGGCCTGCTGATTGGGGGCAATGCGGCCTCCATCTGGCTCTCTTTTTCCCACTCTCCCTCCTTGTAATGATTTTCTCCTCTCCCTTCTTGTAATGATTTTCTTCTCCCCTTCCCACCTTCCGGAGAGCCTTGCACGGGAGCGACTCGGGTCTCGTCTCCGCAGCCGTTCGCGTGTTGGGCAAAGTAAAGACAGTGCCGCAGTGACATCACTTTTTTGAGACGAAATGGCCGATCAATCCACCTGGAACGGATGGCGCTGGCAAGCGAGCGCCCCGTCCGCTGCCAGCCAAGCGGGGACTGGAGCCAAGACGGAGGCGCACGAGCAGAAGTGGGAAGGTGCGGTGTGCCCCTCATGTTCCCCCTCGACAGGAACGCTGTCACTGTATCTGGCAAACCGCTCGCCATCCGCATTCCTTTCCCTCCCTCTCTCTGTGGATACGCGAACGAAGAAGCGAGATTCAACTAACGGACATCATGCTTCCACAGGCAACAACACCCCCCTCTCAACCGTCCACGTGTGTGAAGTCGGCGGCCACGATACCTCTGGCGCCGGTACCGAAAAGATGCCCTTCAAAACGGCGCTCCGTGCGCTGGAGGCAATTAAAGGGTCGGACACTGTCCCAATTCTCGTTCGCAAGGATTTGGTGGAGGGCTTCAAGCCGATCTCAGACTCTGGCCTCAAAAAGGGACGGAAGCTCTACGATGCTGCAGAAAAGAAGCGTGCGAAGGCGGAGGAAGAAGCCGCCAAGAAAGCAGTGAGTCTCTTGCAGCTTTGGCAAATCGAACTTGGGGCGGCATTTTCCTTTTCTGACCTTTCATTGCTTCCCTTCCCTCGACACAGGCGGAAAAGGCTGCGCGTGCTGGCGAGGATGAAAAGAAGCTTGAAGATGCAAAGAAGATTGTACTCACCAACGATCTCGGTATGACAAACAAGGTGCGTGCGTTGAATACTTGAATGCCGCGAAAAAGTGTGCTCACATCGCTTCCAATAGATTAAGATTGCCAAACTTGCAGCCTTACGCGGCACCAGAGTTCAAGTGAATGGATGGGTTCACAACATGCGTGTCCAGGGCAAGGACCTCATGTTCTTGGTCCTCAGAGATGGCTCTGGCCACTTGCAGTGCTTGCTCAAAGGTCGTTTGGTGAGCCACAAGCCGACGACATTTGCGGTCTTTGTTTGACGCATTTCTTCATGACTTCCAGTGTCACACGTACGACGCCCTGACGCTGACCCGTGAATCCACCGTACGAGTGTTTGGAATGCTTAACGAGGTTCCTGCTGGAAAGAAGGCGCCAGGCGGGCATGAGCTCGTGGTAGACCACTGGGAGGTGATAGGAAAGGCACCAGCGGGTGAAGAGAACTACGAGAACCAATTCAACGAGGTTTGATTTCAGCCTGTTTCACTTGTCTGGATCGAGTTGCTCAATTTCGCGTAAAAAAACAGGAATCCAACCCCGAAGTTCTCTACAATCTGCGTCACCTTGTCATCCGTGAAAACAAGGCGTCCTCCATCCTGAAAATGCGCTCCTTGGTCATTGGCGCCTTCCGCGCCCACTTTGACTCGAAGGGTGTGACAGAAATTACCCCGCCCCTTATGGTCCAAACCCAAGTCGAAGGCGGTGCAACTCTATTCGGCTTCAAATATTACGGGGAGGAGGCATACTTGACCCAATCTTCGCAACTCTACCTGGAGACTACCCTTCCTAGTGTTGGTGATAGCTACTGCATTGCGGAAAGTTTCCGTGCCGAAAACAGCCACACTCGTCGCCACCTTTCCCAATTCTCCCATTGCGAAGCCGAATACGGGTTCATCGACTTTGACGAACTCCTCCAAAACATCGAGGACATGATTTGCGGCGTTGTCGAGCGCGTGATGGCGGATCCCCTGGGTGCGCAGATCCTGCAAGAGATCAACCCGGGCTTCAAGCCCCCCGCGCGACCCTTCCGCCGCATGCCCTACACAGACGCCATCGCTTGGCTCAACGAGCGCAACATCATCAACGAAAAGACGGGTAAGCCGTTTGAGTTTGGGGAGGACATCCCCGAGAGTCCTGAGCGCCGTATGACGGATACCATCAACGAGCCCATCTTTTTGTGCAAGTTTCCTGTTGAAATCAAGAGCTTCTACATGAAACGATGTGATGACGATCGGAGATTGACGGAGAGTGTGGACGTTTTGATGCCAGGTGTGGGTGAGATTGTCGGTGGAAGTATGCGTATCAGCGATTTCCAGGAGCTCATGGAGGCATACAAGAGGGAGGGTATCGATGCTGAGCCTTACTATTGGTAAGGGAGAGCCATTTTTCGTGATCGATTTCAATGCTGATTGCAACAAATGAGCAGGTTCACGGACCAACGCAAGTATGGAACTTGCGAGCATGGTGGATTTGGGTTGGGTGTGGAGCGCTTTATCGCCTGGCTTCTCAACTGCTACAGCGTTAGAGAGACGTGTTTCTATCCTCGTTTCCCTGGCAGGTGCTCTCCGTGATTATGTGGTTTCGTTTCCCAGGCAGGTGCTCTCTCTAATGTGGTTGAAGATTGGATGACGTGTTGTGCTTAGCATGCACATTGAAATAAATCGTATTGGGCGATGGAAGGTTCCAAAACGGTTCTGTTTGCATGCACATTTTTTTTCTTGACTTAGGCAGACGCTCGAGCGCGCACCAGCACAAAAGCCCGCATTCGCGCCCTCATCTGCATTTGCATAGATAGACTATAGGTACTGTGTGAAAGATACATAAAATACAGGTTGAGGGTCTAACTTGTGGTGCGCCAGATTCGACGCGACTCACACGTCAAACACCGAATAAGCGAACCGATGGCTGCGACCGCAAACCACGCGTCAGAACAACCCGACGAACAGCAAAAAAATGCATCGCTGCTCATGCACGGACAGCAGCTCGATCCGCAGACGCAGAAGCAGATTCTGATAGCCGCAGGCATGACTAACACCGGCTTCTCGAACGCTCAGCCCGTCACCTTTCAAGAATTCTTTCCGGGATTTACCCAAGCTCTTATGCAGAATCATTCTATCAAGCGCCCGGCAGCTTCCGGGAATTCTATGCACAATCTTTGTACCATCCCTGCCTGTCAATGCCCACTCTCGTCATCTTTCCATCTCCAAGCCTTTGCCACGACTAATAATCCGGGCAGACCTCCAATGAATCCCGAAGCTCCCACTTCCTCTTTTCCCCCTTATTTTCAGCAACGTGCATCTTCCGCCCCCGCAAATATGCACGCATCCGTGACGCCTCCTCCTTCATCCACTTCTTCATCATCAGGATCTGCAACAATCTCCAAGTCAAGCTCTCCGGCTTCAGTCCATGCTGCCATCAACTTGGCAATAGCCAGTGCATTCGCCAGTCACTCACGTGCAGCAGCGGAAAGGCTCTCCTCATACAATCAAAGCCCTCTTGGGGCGGCAACACCTCTTCCAGCCCTTGTCGGTGCTGACGGAAATCTCTATGACGCCAGAGGATATCGGCTTGACCAGGAGGCTGTATATGGAAGCGTCGCACATTTCAGTGCCACTTACAGGCCAGGCCCTCATTCTTCACAGAGTTACGATCCTATGCAAGGTTATCATGCACCACCTTCGGATAAAAGACGGACCAAAACTACATTTGATACATACATGGTTCACTTCAAACAAGAAAGTGATGTGGCCACCGATATCGAGTCAGATCATTCACAAGCCAGAGCACCTTCGGAAGCCTCTTCCTCCTCCAAGCTAAATAGAGTTAAGCAGCAGGACTTCAAAAAGAAGGTGCGGCACCATTTTGTTCTCGAAAGCTCTAAATATTTTATCGCCAATCGCCAGTCTACCCGTTCCATGGCCCGTGCATGCGCAGTTCCAAGCAAGTCCACCCTTTCTGACCAAGATTATGAGGAAGCTTTCAGAAAACCCCCAACAACAGCCGACTATCAATATAACCACCAGTTTGTTCCTGACGATATATCAACCGCAACCTCTTGGCCTCACGAAGCTTCGCCCTTCAAAATGTGCGCTGCCGGTCATCAGTCGCATATCATTCTCACAGATAGTCTCCGTCTCAATGACTTATTCCAGCAGCACCAGACTGCGCCAGGCACCATTGCCTCCGCCGCGTCGGGCCACGATCTGGATGGCCTTTTCCCGGAAGATGTTTATGTTGACTATGGCGCATTGACTAGGGAAGCCCTGGATTTGACAGTTCGAAACCTCACGCAATCAGCTCCTTTTCTGTAACTTCAGCTATTCTTACGAATTCCCTCACTACATTATATCTTCATCTATTCTGCCAATTGGCTCTCTTTAAGATAAATAAAATTAATTTTTTGGCTTTATTTGGAAAATGTAGAAACGGAAACGCATCATTTACACAACTTTACAAGGTGCCCCTGCTTTCTTCTTTCGATTTATAAGAGCTAATTTGGCACAGTAAGCAAAGATTTCGGACACGCCTTCTCCTGTTTTTGCGGCACATTCAAAGTACTTTTTGGCTCCGATTTCATTGGCTTTCTTGCATCCCTAAGAAAAAGAAGGTCAATATCTTGCAAAATAACAAATCAAAGAACACAAACCTCTTCATAACTGATTGGCTCTGTGCACAATTTCTTCATCGCTTCAATTGTGTCAGGATCATGGCGCAGATCCTTTTTTAGACCCACGAGGACCTTGGGCACATCAGGGAGAAAGTGATTCATTTCTGGCTTCCACTGTCCTGAAGTCAGTTTTGCGATGATTCAAATACGCGAGGCGCACCTTATCATTAATGGACCAAAAGCTATCGCGATTGTTGATTGCAAATGAAATAATGACCACGTCGCTGCAGGGGTATGAAAGGGGGCGCAGCCTGTCGTAGTCCTCCTGACCTGCCGTGTCCCACAGGGAGAGGTCGATTAGCTTTCCATTCACTGACAGGCTTGTTATGAAGTTTTCGAAGATGGTGGGATGGTAAGACTGATCAATGCACGTGGTTGGTTAACGCAACTGGGCAAGATGTGCGGGTACAAACAAATAGGTACGCACGGTTGGAAACGCGAGGCCCGCCTGAATCATGAGCAGCGCCGTCTTGCCGCAGTATCCGTCTCCTACAATGACGAGTTTTTTTCGGATGCGCTGTGCTGTGTCCTTGAACTCTTTGTCCGTGTTTCCGCGGTGCAGCATGATGGGCGTCTGTGCGCGTGCTGCTGTTAGCGTGTGGGTACATAATGCCCGCGACGCCTGCCAGCCTCAAGGCAGAGTGAATACACACCTCTCGGTGCTGGGATTGCGAGTGGTAGCAGTCGTGCGTCCTGGCTTTTGGCTGACAATTTCTGTTTTGGCTTACACTGCGACCTCCTTTCGCTCTCTCAAAGAGCGCCCATGAACGTAAGCACTGGCGCGACTCGTATTACTCTCTCATCTGCTGACTGGTGTACTGCTTGTGAGAGCAGAAAGTCTTCACCCTCCCTGCCTCTCTACATGGGTATACAACTCCGACGACTCCACAGCAACTGCAATACCTGCTCCAGTTCAAGTGGCAAAAGTCTCTTTGTAATATTCTCGCCACGACTGGGTCAGTTGGCAATTTGCTTATTACGTATTGACTGATCCAGTCGACGCTTTCAGAGTAAACAACGTCTTGAACCTCATAGATCGACATGGACATAGAATCGACAGTATTGGCCTTCCAGGGTACTTTTTTATTCATCATCATACTTGAGACCTCTAACAGGTGCTTTTTTAGGCCTTGTATTTCATTATGTTGGAGTTATGATGGCGAATGGGTCGTCGCTGTCGTGGATTCCTCGCCCCTTCTCTTTGTATGGGACGCAAATATCAGGAAATCGATACCAGTAATAGACACGAATATGAAAGGACTCTCTAATCAGGCTTGGAATCATAACTCGGATGTGGTAAGTTCAAAACGCTCTGTTCGCACCTTGTCATTAAGAAGTAATTGAATGCAGCTTGCCGTTGGAACTACGAAAGGAAATTTACTTCTTCTGAACCGTAGAACTTCAAAAAAGATTCCTGTCCTTGGAAAACACTCGAAGGCCATTGTTGGCTTGGCTTGGAACAAGGAGGACGTTCTCGCTTGTGCCAGTTTGGACAACACGGTAAGACTTCCTCAACCTGCTTTGAACCATTCTAAAAATTATTCAACCTAGTTTACTCTGTCCAATTTGGAGGGTGACACAATCTTTCAAATGGGCCTGAAGGGTGAACCGTCAAAGCTCCAGGTAGAGAGAATTCTACGGTCATTTACTGCTGAGAGGCTATAACATCGGTTTTTATACGGATAGTGGTCTGTAATGCGAACACCGACAGCTGACTCGCCCCCGTCTGCAGTTCTGTCAATTGTGCTTTCAAACAAAACCATATTTTTCCACTCCATGGCCAATCCGGACTCACCTATTGAGCTTGCCTTTCAGGCAAAGTATGGGTCAATTGTCACATATGAATGGTTTGGTGAGGGTTTTATTATGATCGGCTTTTCAAGTGGGTACTTCATCGTCGTGTCCACCAGTTGAGTGAAAATGAGAGTCAGCCTGTGAATTATTGAGTTGATACTTACCATTTAGACATGAATGAGATTGGTCAAGAAGTGTTTCAAGCTCATAACCACAAGGACAGTTTGAACGACCTTCGCATCTCGCCGGCTCTTGAAAAAGCAGCAACTGCCGGTGACGGTTGCATCAAAGTACACGAACTCGGCGATTTGAAAGACGTTTACGCAATCTTGAATCTGGAGGAAGATCGTGGTGGCTTGGTCGGAATGGAATGGACAGATGACGGTGGATTCTTGTCGATTGGAACCCGCAATGGAAGCGTTTATACGTATCTTTCTAAGCTGCCAGTAATAGGCAGCGCGTCTGGAACCGTCATTGTAAGTTTCCTTCCTGACTGCGAAGTTGTACGTTGAATGTAATCAACATGAGTCTTAAACAGGCATACGTCACTGCACTGCGTGAAATTACAATTGTAGACCAAAACAAGAGCGGTTTCACGGGCATGACTTTCATGTATAAAAAAGAAATAGAATTCGAACCTTCGATAGTCGCCATTGGCCCCACTTACTTTGCTGCTGGAATGAACACCCGAATGAACTTTTATCGCGGAGGCTGGCCAAAACCTGTGATGAAATGGAATGCGCCGAAGCCGAAACTCAGCTTAAAGCCTGGGGAAAATGTCTTTCAGAAGGTGCAGTTAGATTTGTTAAGTAAAGCTTTATGTGCGCTGAATTATGTGATACAGGATTACATTGGAACCATCAAACTGGCAACCATGAACATGTCCATGGCCGCGATCTTGTTAACGGATGGTCGACTGCAAGTCCACTCTATCGACGAACGAGGTCAGTTCAAATTATAATGCTCAAATATGCAAACAACTTCATCCCTATCCGGTCTTCGTAACAGCTATCGTACTGCCTCCATCATTTACAAAAGTTTTTCCCTTACAAGACATGGAAAACCTGGTTATCACGTCCGTGTCATTAACGAACGAATTGCTCATTTACGGAACTGAGTCTGGCCATATTCACCATTTTTCACTTGAAGACTGGGCTCTCGTGAGTGAAGTAAAGCACCAGGTTTGGCCCCAGTTTGTCACCCCCGATAGGAGCCTAATCAAAAGCGAAGAGCACAATTCAAGACATTTACCCTCAACCGCGGAGAGCCAGATTTATATTTCGAGATGAAAATGGTGAAGCGTACTTGTGCGATCCGGTTGCGGATGTTCTCTTTTCTATCTCAAATATTTCCGGTTCGTGTATCTTCCTTCTTTTCTCCCGAGCTTAAACCGTAGCCGTGAATTAATATAGCCAAGACGATTGGATTTATATGGGAAACAACATTAAGCAGCGATAGATCAGTTTTCGTTTCTTGGGACGACATGTTCATCACAACCCACGCATACATTCCGTTCTCAATCAAAGAGCAACAGTGTATAGCTCTTGGAACCTCAAAGCTTCCACATGGATTGAAGCCACTCATTTTCAATGATGGCGCAGTTATTTGTCAGGTGCCTCTTGCTGTTGTTTTCTGCAATAATAATAATGCTCATGAATTTAGACGCCTGGAGGAAAACTATCCCATATTCGCCTAACAACACACGAACCAATCAATGCAAAGAATATTGATGAAAAAAACGAGAAAGCTGTCGGGAAAATGCTTCAAATGCTATATACACTTGGTCGTATGAATGGTGACTGTTTGTCAAGGTCAGAACGAGGGTCACTAACCGCAAATTGTAGATATTTGGGCTCTAATTACGACCATTACTTCTCGAAAAGCGTGGACCATGCTCGCGGAAGCCGCTCTCCACGTAGCGGATCTCGCGTGCGCAAAACGTATCTACACTCAAGTCCTCCATGATGCTGGAATGGTCATTACCCTCAATGATATCATCAATACCACCTGCGAGGAACGAGCCGTGCTCGCGGGCCACGTTTGCGTCATTTTTGGCGACTTTGACCGCGCTCAGGAGCTCTTCCTGTCAAGCAGCGACCCTGGACAGGCGCTCACCATGCGTAGAGATTTAATGCACTGGGATCATGCATTGAATCTCGCCGCAAAGCTTCAGCCGTCAGAAGTTTCATGGATTGCAAAAGAGTTTGCGACTCGGCTTGAATCCGAGGCCAAGTTCACAGAAGCGCTCGGCCTTTATGAAAAAGCACTTGAAACTTCGACGCGGCTCAAAGTGCGTGAGTCTGTTCGTGAAGACCATCAAGTTGCGTGTTCTGCCGGTATTACGCGCATGACTTTCCGAATGGGAGATACTACCCGTGGAATGAAAATGCTTAACGATGTTGAAGATACGAAGCTACTCAATGATTGTGCATCTATTCTGGAGGGGATCAAAATGTACACGGAGGGTGGAGGCTTATACGAGCGTGCAAAACAATGGGAAAAGGCAGCCGAAGTATATACGAAGGGGAAACTATGGAATAAGGTGGCACCCTTACTCGAACAAGTCTCGAGTCCCAAGATTTTCTTGCAGTTTGCAAAAGCAAGGGAAGCTACGAAACAGTACGAAGAAGCTGCTTATGCTTATGAGCGAGGCAAAGATTTTGAAAATCTAGTGAGACTATACGTGGAACATTTGCAAAACATAGATGGTGCTGTTAAAATAGTGCGAGAAACACGCTCTCGAGACAGTGCTCGGATCGTGAGCAAATTCTTCCAATCCATGAAAGACTACAAGAGTGTTGTAGAATTTTTGTTAATGGCAGGTATGATGGATGAAGCATTTGAGCTCGCTCAGGTGGGAGGTACTCCAAGACATGGAATGGAACTGAAAACATACAACAGCATCACGATGTTATGGAACACTTTGGAGAAATCGTACAAACCGAAGCATCCACCGAAATGCGTAAGTATAAATTCCTCATTGTAATTGAACGGTGTTAACGTTTGAGTAACAGTCTTGAATATTGCAATCTATTTCGAGTCAAAAGGGAACCTGCTGAATGCCGGAATTTATCTGCTGAAAGCCAAAAGCTACATCAAAGCTCTTCGCATGTTTATACGATGTCCTGTATTGGATGGAAAGTCTGTGGAGCTCGCAATAGACACTGTCGGCCTCGCAAAGAGCGATGGGTTAACACATGAGCTCATAGACTACCTGATGGGCGAAAATGACGGAGTCCCAAAAGTAAGTCTCCGTAAAGTTGACAAGATTTCTAATTGCTTCGGAACAGGAAGCAAAATATATATTCAAATTATATATGTCGCTCGGTGCTTACCGGGACGCTGCACGAACCGCAATAATTATAGCAAGAGAAGAACAGATGCTTGGTGAGAATCCGAGAAGTGTCCTTGCCCCTGTTACTGAGTCAAGGCGATTTCCCCCTTGAAAGGAAACTACCGAACGGCGCATGACCTCCTTCTTGACAACTTCAAGCAGCTTCGGCGTTGCAAAGCAAAAATTCCTGCGGATTTAGAGCGAATGTTGATGCTTCTGCATAGCTACATCCTTGTCAAAGTATAAACTGGAAATTGCTAACGTGTGATGAGTTCAATAACCGTATGATCCCTAAATCGCAGACTCTCATTCGAATAAATCAACACGAGCTTGGTGCAAGGATGCTGATTAGAGTAGCAAATAGCATTTCCAAGTTCCCAACGCATGTGGTACCCATTCTGACGTCCACAGTGATCGAATGCCATCGGTCTGATCTGAAAAAAGAAGCATATGAATATGCAGCAATGCTCATGAGGCCAGAATATCGCAACTTGGTGGATGCAAAATACAAGCGAAAGATTGAGCAAATTGTCCGGTGAGCAAGATTTGATTCAGTTCAGTGTACGCGTTGCTGACAACTTGGAAACAGCCGGCCAGACAAAGAAGAGAGTACCATTGCTGAAAAGCTGTCTCCCTGTCCATACTGCCAATACATGATGGCCGAAACGTCTCTGGATTGTCCAGATTGCAAAAATCACCTGCCTTACTGCATATCAACGGTAGTCCACATTTGTATATCGAATTCTTTTCCATCCTAAAGTTGCTCCCCTTATTAGGGCAAACATATGACGATCGAGGATTGGTCCGCATGCCCAAACTGCGAGTTCCCTTCGATCTACAAGGACTTCAAAGTCGTGGTGGCACAAACTGGTGCATGCCCCATGTGCTATACCGAACTCAAGGCAGATGAGCTCTCGCCATCCCACAACCCAGAAGAACTATTGCGCGGTGTCAAAGAGCGAGTAGAAACGGCGGTCCCAACTGCAAAAGATGGGATCACCGAAGGAAGTGCCAAAGAGTACGTAACAGGTAGTGGTGTATCCGGAAATATTGCATCAGAAAAGGAGTCCACGGCGCCTGCGTTGGCTGGCGGGGAACTGGGGATGCCGTTTGGGGCTGTCAGCGAAGGAAAACAAGCCGCTGCAGCAGCTATGAGATGATTTCTTAACCTGCATCAGTTTCTGATAATGAAGTGATATGTGATCGATATATTGCGCGTATTGGATGCAATTTAAGTCCTTGTAACTCGTTGGCGGCTACCCCTTCGTTATTTGAAGGGCTGCGCGAGTCCAACTGACAGAGTAATTGAATCAGACGCTGCACTGTATCCCACCACGATACACTCGAAGCTAGCTTTAGTTTAGTAAGTGTGGGATTCAACAGGAAAACACAACGGCGGGAATAATCAAAGCAAAGTACAAGAGGAGTTTGAATTCTTTCTTCAAGCAGAGTGAAATAGGTCCACCCGCTTAGAACTCCTGAGACGCGCCGCCTTTTCCACCCTTGCTCGGGCCTTCCAGTTCCTCCTTCTTTGGCAAAAGAGATGGCTGAATGTTGGGAAGCACTCCTCCCTGGGCAATCGTGACAGTGCCGAGCAGCTTGTTCAACTCCTCATCTGTTCGAGATTCAGTTTTGTTTTTCCGTCGGGTCAGTCCAAGCGCGACATCCAAGGTATAAGCACGCACCGTTACGAATAGCAAGCTGTAAGTGACGAGGAATGATACGAGTCTTCTTGTTGTCACGGGCAGCGTTTCCGGCAAGCTCGAGAATTTCGGCAGCCAAGTACTCCAGCACAGCGGCAAGGTCTAGCCAACAGTAGAGTTTAGATTGAGCTCATAGTGTGCCGCATGACGGGAGAACCCAGCGTGAAGAGGCGAGCGAATGTGCGATGAAGAAGAAACTCACAGACAGGGGCACCAGCACCCACGCGCTGAGCGTAGTTGCCCTTACGCAAGAGACGGTGGATACGACCAACCGGGAACTGAAGACCTGTACTCGATGGGGAGCTTCAGACCGTAACGCTCACACGTTGCCCATAAAGAGGCGAATCCAAAGAATAACCTGCGCGCGAAGAGCGGGACTTGGCGCCAGCCTTGGCTTTTCCAGACGACTTTCCCTTTCCACCTGTTTTTTGGTGGGTTTGGTGAGAATGCACCTCGGTAGTCTGGCGAGGGCTTGGCTCGCCAGGCAATGCAGGACGGCGCGAGGGTAAACGGACGCAGAAACGCAGTGAACACTCCCTCCATTCAAGCCACTTGTCGCCTGTGGGCGCATGAAGCGACGGGGAAGATGAAAGGTGGAGGGGGCTTACCAGCCATATGTTTTCCGAAGTTTTTTTGGTGCCATTCTTTCCTCGTCGCAGCCAAGGTTATTCCTTTTGAAAGCTTTCGGACATGCCACACCCAGACCCCTCCTCTCTCGACCATGAACATATCATGTTCATTTAATGTATATTTTAGCGCTTTCTGAAAAGTTTTGTAAATCAACGACGCGAGCCTACTGCATCTGCAAGAAACGGGGCAATCGCATTCGCAATCGGAGCAGCAGCTTTTACTGCTTTTGCAATGCCACCAATCGTGCTAGCAACTTCGGCTCCGTTGCCACCCGCAATATCACCCATAAGCGGAGCCGCCGCAATAAGGCCTTGCGCGATGCCGTGAAGTGTCTCCCCGGCAGACGCGTTCCCATCCTTGTTTCGGGCCAGGGCACCCGCAACTTGCCCCACAACAGGTATCGCATCGTTGCTAATAATGTTCCCCAAGCTTTGAATTCCCTGGCTTGCTGTCGCCCCGCCATCACTGGCAACTTCGACGACGGCGTTTGACACGATTGGAGCCATATCCCCAATCTCCTTCATACTTCCCGTCACAATACCAGCGATTCCCGTCATGTCGCCCGCAGCCACTCGCGCTGCGCCTAGGCCGATTGGAATCGCGTCGGCAATTATTTGAGGAGCTTTGTCAACCAACCCTTCCGCCACGTGTTCACCTGCCGTCAAAATCTTGTTCAACAAACCCACATTGTTACTTTTACCACCACTAGACGTTGGTGAGTTCAAGGTGGTGCTACGCTGGATTGTGGCGCGATATGGACTTGAGTCCCCCGGTCTTGGCGATGAAGGTCCCCCAGATAATACAGAATGGCCGACATTATTAAGCTCGTCTTGTGGTGAGTCCGACTGATAATTTGGACCTTGCCATGTTTCCACAGGACCAACGGGGGCCACCGAGCGGTTGCTGTTACCATACGAGTCCTTGAATTCGTTGTATGCACTTGAAACTTGCGACGCCGCTTGAGCCAGGGCGGCTCCTATGGCACCAATCTCGGCATTCGATAGCCCTAGCGACTTCAGACTTGCAACCGCTGACTGCATGCCAAAGGGAACAACATCCGGGTACCCAGTCTGCAATGCATCTGCGAGCACCTGTGCATTTGTGTTGACGGAGTCACAAGCATTCTGGATTGACAGGCTGTCTGTCGGAGTAATGTCCGTTGACGCTACTAATGCTGAAGCAAGTCCATAGAACGGGTACGAGTTCAAGTTCGGGTTGTTGGCCATACCAATGTTTGCTAATGCGGCAGGAAGACCGGTAGATCCTGCCTTGATGTCAGCCAGTGCTCTTTGAAGGATGTCTGGACTCGCGGCAGAAACGGGTGAAGTGATGATTCCAGGCGAATATGAGATTGCCGTAATATCCGCTTTGGAATCATAGATAACTGGCGAGGAGTTCACAGAATACCCGGCGGCTTGGCGTGCATGGATTGGTAAGCTGCTCACAAATAAGGTTGAAGACCACACGAGAAGGGCAAGGAATACAAATCTCATTGCTGGTATACAGTAAGGAGGGACGAAACTCTTGGATTTATGCGTTGGACAGTAGTTTCAATTTCGTCTGATTTTCTGAGAAATGTTTTCTCGATTGTTCCGCATGGAAATAATGACGCATGTGGAACGAAAATTCGTTTGAAACTCTCGTAAACTCGAGGCTGACGTCAACGCCAAGGCAGTCTCACTATGTGCGCATGAAGCGGAAACAAAATAGACCAATTAATGTGTGTAATTATATTCAAACAGGCTCAATGTACACGTTGTCCCGTGTTTGACGGGAAGGATTCAGAAAACTCCTCACACTTGCCCGAACCACACTATTCCGGCTTTCAAACATTTCATAGAACAGACTCCGTCTTCTTTCACTTGCCGTGCGCTGATATTTTGCTCCCCTCGCGATAGTATAAGGTTGAAACACCTCCTCGCTCCGCCTCCGAGCGGCGCGCTCGGGAGTTTCAGTCATGCCTTTAGGCTGCACCGAGTACGTCGAGTAAGCGTTCCAGTCCACGCAAAAATGCAGAAGTAAGGCATAGAAGAGAAAGATGAAGCTTCCTGTGGCCCAGACAGCCCCGCTAAGAATCCATGGCAGGTCCCGAGCTGGTAAGACCAACGCAAGTTTCTGAGCGCGAGTCAGCGGCTTTCCCGTAATAAACGCGTCATCCATTTTTCGATTGGTGGATATAACCGGAAAAGCTATTACTTCGGAAGTCACAACGTCGTTCGCATAAAGGAACCCATTGCGAGAAACGTCGGTTGGAGTTCCAGGATCGCAATCGGCGCTTTGAGGCATAACAGGGCTTATGGTAGCAACAGTGCAGATGGAACTGTATGTCTGTAAGAATGATTCCCGGTCTGAGGTGGCAGCGTTTGGCGTGCAAATGTCTCTGTTGCCGAACACTGCTTCCACACTTGCCAAGTAGGCTTCACAGCTAGACTGACATAACGGTTTGAATGGTTGTGAATTCTTGCACCCTTGCTGGAGTCCCAAGCTGACAAAATAGTAGCACATTAAGCTTCGGTGGTAACGAATGTAATGGCCATCAAACGCCGGACAAGCAAACACCTCTGCAAATCCGCTCACAAATGCAGTGCTATTCTCTGAGCTAGAAGCGACGTATGAGTCGAAGGATTCAATGTTGGCGAACTGAGGTGTAGAGGAAATTGAATATGATGAAAGCGATGGACACTGCTGGGACTCTGCCAGCGATATGCAGACAAAATCGGAGCCCATGACGTGCAATCTTTGTGGAGGGGCTTACTTGGATCGCAGCTGCATTTAATGATGGCCATTTTCCCTTGACTGGGCTCGGAAATTCGAAACTTGTTGATTTGAAACTTGGCAGCGGAAATACTTTATGGATAAAATTTTCAATCCCAAACAAAGTGGACAGGCGGTGTTTGACTCTGAGGTCATGGTATGGGACCTGCTGCATCATCATCCTATTGTTCATTGAGTTTTTCGCACCGATTAGCGCCTGCTCGAAGGGTCAAAGAGAAAAAAAGCAGCAAATGGAATCAAGTAAAAAATATATTTTTTTCGTGGCGCGAATATCAATTCACAGTGTTCCTATCTTGCCCCATGCTTGTCCCGGGTTTCCAAGAGTTGGTTATCATTAAATCAACAAGGCCCGAAACAAGGATGGGAACGCGTCTGCCGGGGAGACACTTCACGGCATCGCGCAAGGCCTTATTGCGGCGGCTCCGCTTATGGGTGATATTG
>MU614764.1:14870-40511 GCA_025201725.1 Chytriomyces sp. MP71
CCTGAACAGACCGGCTACGCCACTCAAATGCAAGGAATCCCCTCTGGGTGGATGGGCCTTGACTGTGGCGAGCTTTCCAACAAGACATTCGCGGACGCCGTCTCCTCCTCCAAGACCATCCTTTGGAACGGCCCCGCAGGCGTCTTTGAGTTCCCCGCGTTTGCCAAGGGTACCAACAGCCTCCTCGAGGCCTGTGCGGGCGCCACCAAGAATGGCGCCATCTCGATTGTTGGCGGAGGTGACACGGCGACGGCTGTGGCAAATGCGGGCCGCGAGGCGGAGTTTAGCCACGTGAGCACCGGTGGAGGCGCGAGCTTGGAGCTTCTGGAGGGCAAGGCTTTGCCTGGTGTTGTGTTTTTGAGCACCAAGTGATTCAGGCCGGTATTGTGAGGGCATATTCTCTCTCACACGCCAATACACACTCTCTTTCTCATTGCTTTACACAAATTACTTTTGCAATAATAAAGTGATGGATGTGTTTCTTTGGAATTTTCGTCAGATTCTGGGAAGGTGGAACTGGCAAAGTGAGTGTTCATATGTGATGACTTTTTTGAATGGGATTATTATTCATTGATCTAGAAGGAGTGTAGAAGTAGTAACCGGCACGGAGATTCCGCATTCCATACCTTCCACCAGAAGAAACTTGCGGATATCATGCCTTCAAGAATCCAGAATATTGTCACCTTCATCTCATCATGCATGTCCATGGCAACCGCCGGTGCTATGTTTTCATTCTCGGTAGTGGAAGGAGGGATTAAGGAGAAACTGCAGCTCTCTTCTTCGGACATCAACACAATCACTGGAGTAGGGAATTCATCATTGTATCTCGTGAGTTGCCTTGAAAACGGTGTTCGTTCAGCTGATGATGATTTAGTCCTTTCTCTTTATCGGACCACTTTACGATCGAATTGGAGCTCGATGGACACTGTTTCTCGGAGCTCTCATTTTTGCCAGTGGCTATCTACTCATGTTTTTTGCTCTCGACCTTAAAATCGCGTCTTCCACGGTTGCCATGTCAGTATACTACTTCATTGTCGGCATAGGAAGCACATGTAGTTATATGGCGTGTGTCGGCGCGAACGTCAAGAATCTTGGAGGAACTAGCTATGAAGGAAAAGCATTGGCAATCCTTCTACTCTGCTATGGACTGAGTGCCACCATCTTCTCTCAAATATGTATTTCCTATTTTTTAAATAACGCGGGAGGTTTGCTCCTGTTTTCTGCAATCGTTGTGGGAGTCGTAAATCTGATTGCTGCTGCATTCACCTTCGAGACGGCGTCACTTTCAACACTGTCCACAGAAAAAAGATCTTCTAGTATCGCATCTGTGCAGATTGTGTCTTCATCAAACAGGGTCCAAGTTTCGAAATCTTTTGAAAGTGGAGAGTTTAAAGAAACGATCAAGTTAATAGGCGCAACTTCAGAGCCAGAATCGACCATGCAGATTTTGACGTCTCCTCTTTTTTGGTGCTTTGCGCTTACACTGATTTTTATGCAAGTGAGGCTTATCAGTAATTGGCGTGACAACGAACTGATAACCCGTAAATGCAGGGTCTTACATACATGACAGATTTTTTCATGATTCTGGAAGCAGCTGAAGGCCAGCAGCGCGTCGAAAGTGACCCCGATGGCGTAGCTAGGCAAAATGCGATGCATGTCACGATTATGTCTGTCTTCAACTCATTGGGGAGACTCACCATTCCCCTATTTTGCGACCTTTTCATCTCGTACAGAACCAAGTTTGATCGATCCATTCTCCTCCTGATCTGCCAAGTGCTCGCGCTTGTTTCCACGATTATTTTGGCAGCAGGAGCGCAGAGCCAAGTCGCCTTAATTGCATGTTCGGTCATTGGTTCTTACGCGTTTGGCGGTGCAGGAGCCACGTTTCCTGTTCTGACGAAGGACTTTTTTGGCACCAAACGATACGTACGTGACAGTACAACTTTTTTTTTGAACCTTCAACTAGACCCCACTATATCAACCAGGGTACGGCATGTGGGCTCGTAATGGCCGGGGTGCCAGCCGGAATTCTGCTATCCAACCTCATCTTTGGCGTTTTTTATGATGCCGAATCTAATGGAGCCAAAAAGTGCTTGACACCCTCTTGCTACTCAAAATCGTTCTCCGTCTTTTCGGGCATTCAGTGTATTTCTATTGTCACTGCAGCGATTGTCTTCGGGCTCAGAATGAGCAAGAAGCAAGTTTGAATAAAGCAAAAGCAAAAGTTTGGCATTTTTGTTGAATCAAACTTTGGTCGCCCCCTCGTTCGATATTTGATTCCGGCGACCTTCTTGTCGTTCAATTATGGCAATGGCGAGTCACGTCATGCGTCTTATCTTGTTATAATATTGTTTGTCTGGGCGGAATACCTCATTATCCGCTCCCTCAAGACGGCATGGGTGGTGGTGGTGGTGGTCCAGCAACCTTGACTACTGACATTTTCAGAACTGTTCTGCTCGTAGTCACCCTTTCTGACACGCGTGTCATAGGGAACTGAATGTGGACCATGTGACGTGCGGCGCGCGCCCATTCACAATCTCGGGTGTCCGATGCGGTGGGGCGGCGCGAAGTCCTAGCTGTCTTGAAAGCTTCTATTACAGTTCCTCATTCGCTAATTTCGCATGCATCCAGTGTGTTGTCGTCCTCGTTAAGTTTTCATTACAAAATGATGCGAATAAAGTAGGGTTAAAATTGCATTTAGTTCGAGTACAACTTTATTGCACCATGCTCATCACTAAGAAGCGCCATAACTGCCATTGGAACAACTTCATTCTTTCGATGGAGAGGTAGATGGGCTGGAGTTCAAACGCATAGACGTGATCAAAAAGGGTTCGTTGCTTTCTTTCCTCCGGATTGGAGGCTTGCTGACTGGCAAAATGCGTCGTTGTGTGTGGCCCGACATGACTGGGTCGCGTTGAGGAGCAGACGAAAGCAGTTGAAGTCGTCATGCCCAAATTCGTTTTGCGGAGATGACGGTATTGGCTCGCCAACACGGTTTCGTTTGTGAGGAAGTTCTTGTTACTGCTCATTGTGTTTTGTGCTGAAGACTCTGTTAATCGTGAGGGGAGGCGATGGATGTTTTTATGCGCAGTTCAATGAAGGTGAACGAGGCAGTGAATGTATGTGGCGAAGTCACGCGTCTTCCGCATACTTTTCATTCCTTCTGATTCCCAGCTTCACCTTCATGTTCTTCAGACACAAACATACAGAAAAAAATAAAACAGAAAAGATAGAAGTTTTCACAACTGTCGCGGATCACGAACTCACTTCTGGTTCGGGTTAAAGTTCTTGGGCATTCCCTGCCACACACCATAATACTCCTTCTGCAAATCGCTCGTCTCCAAAGCCAACTTGCTCACGCTCATCATCAGGCTCGTCTCAAACATGAAAGCCAGTCCGTCCGGTCGCAGCTTGACAGGCTTGAGCTCCTCCTCGCTCGCCTTCTGGAACGTGGCCGTGTCTGGTCCGTGCGCGCTGAAGGCACTGTGCAGGGACGCGCCACCAGGGCTGAATCCTTCCGCCTTGGCATCATAGCCTCCACTAATGAGTCCCATAAACTCGCTCATGCAGTTACGGTGAAACCAAGGGGGGCGGAACGTGTTCTCCGCCACCATCCACCGAGGTGGAAAAATGACAAAGTCGGCCAAGGCCACGCCTGGGTTACCCGTTTTCACCGTGAGGACGGTGAAGATGCTCGGGTCCATGTGGTCAAAGGTGACCGTGTTGACCGCATTGAAGAGTTTGAGATCGTATTTAAAGGGACTGTAGTTTCCGTGCCAGGCAACCACGTCAAAGGGGCTGTGCGCTTGTTGAAGGGTAAAGAAGTTGCTTTGATATTTAGTCATGATGGTGAAAGGGGCGCCAGTGTCGATGTCTTCATAGGCGGCGACAGGGTAGAGGAAGTCGCGTGGGTTGGCGAGACCATTGGCACCTTTTGTGCGGAATTAGATTCACGCACTTCCTTCAGTTAGCTGGTCATCTCACCAATTGGTCCCAAGTCTGGCAGTTCCCAGTGTCTGTCAAACGTCTCGCAAATGTAGCCGCGGGACGGACCGTCAGGCAAGTTGACAGCAAACTTGATACTGGAAGGATAAAAGGAGTAAGGCTTCCGTTCGTGATTACGTTGAGGTAACGCACCCTCTGGGGATGACGACAATTTCCGTTGGCTCAACGTTGATGAGACCGAGCTCTGTGCGAATCACCAAGCGACCGAGCTGGGGGACTGTTGAAATTTAAGTGATTGTTGCAGAGGTGTGCCGCTCTCACCAATAAGCATGTCGCCATCGGCATTGTAGAAAGCCTCGCGTTCCATGTTTGCATTCGCAGCGTAAACGAGGGTTGCCATACCGTTGCGGAAGGATGGGTCGCCATAGCCGCAGATGGTCTTGAGGCCCTGCACAAAGGTCACTTGGTCCCCGTCCTTGGGCAGCTCGAAAGGCGACCAGCGCAGCTGGTTCGGAGTCGAGACCATCGAAGCGGTGCTCGCGACGGATACTAGGTTGGGTGGCGGGTTCGACGTGGGCGAATACGGAAGGTGGCTCACGGATGGCCGGATCCGGTACACCCACGTCCGCTGGTTGTAGCCACGGGGAGCCGTAAACGCGGTTCCGCTCAGCTGCTCAGCATACAGCCCGTACGGGCACTTTTGAGGTGAGTTCTGTCCTGTTGGGATCACAGTTGTCAGATCCCACCCATGCCGCAGTCCCAATCGCCTTCCAGCTTACCGGCAGGCAGGGCACCAGGGAGACTCTCAGTCGCAAACTCATTGCCAAATCCGCTGTTGTATTGGGTCGACATTGAATGGCTTTTGGGGCAGAGATCTTGTTTGCCCCTCTTTTAACTCCGATTTGCATCCCGGATTGGCCCGTGATCACCACAAAACCATCCTTCATGACTCACCTTTGCATTAATATGGTTGACATTTGCCACACTTGACGCCATACTCTCCCTGTCATGAGATCCAGCCTCTTTACTATTCTCAACGATAAAAAAATGAATCAAGGGAAAAGAGGGCATAAACCCTTACATAGCCAGTGTATGAAGTCTAAACGGAAGATGAGGACAAGTTCCATTCAAATAGGTGACGGCACTCAATCCAACTTTTGAAGGTAATTGCTTGGCACGATTCCCTCAATCACTTTCCCTTCCGCGTTAATGTAGCGCGCGTACCACCATTTGCCTTTGTTGTCTGTAATGTCGAGAATCTCCCCCTTGGCAAACGAAATTTCCTTGGGGTCCGCAACGTTGGCCGAGTCTATATTTGTTCAGTTTTTGGTACCCAGTGAGTACGTCGAAGCCCACCATCCATTTACATCGATACAACAACGTTTGCTGTTGCCTAATATATAAAAACCAAACTCACATGAGTACAACGCCCTCGCCTTGATCATCACTACAGGTGACGGGTTCGCCCGAGGCACCAGTGGGAGAACGGCCGTCATGCTCGTCGGCGCAGCGTACTGCACAATGGGATCCGCGCTCAAGTTGGTGCCCGCGAAGACAGGACTAGCCCCCATTCCTTCCATCGGCGCCACGGGATGCACGGAAACTGCGTCTACGCCGCGCTGTTTGAAGGAAATCACGGGCATGTTGAAGCCAACAGGGGTGGTGTCTCCAAGCACGGTGATGGGGCTCGATTCGCCGCTGCCAAAGCGAAGGATCCAGTAGATGTAAACAAACGACTGAAGGACGCAACCGGCGGCGATGCAGTTGAATGCGTTGGCGTTGCCGGATAGGCCGGCTTGGTTGAAGAGGGACGCATTCTTGGATCCGGTGATGGCGCTATCTGCGAGACCCACCAGGAAGTTGAATCCGATAGCCACGAAGGCGACAATCTACAGAGGTCGTGTTTCAGATATGTGAAGTTTCAAGGAAATGGAGATGGAATCGAAACAGATTTGGGACACTGGCCAATGCTCACCGCAACACGATGCTCTGCCGTTTGCCCGAACGCAACGAGCGCAAAGACGGAGAGGTTCACCACCAAAAGGTAGAAGAGCGCGAAGCCACTGAAGCCGGGTGCGCTCAGAATGCAGTCGCCGACAAACTGCAGAAACCAACCGACCTGCGCAAACACCACCACCACTTGGATTTAGCTGAACGAACTTTGGAACATTCATACGTTACTTACAACAGCAAGTGCACCGCTGATCAGGTGTGGTGGCTTCATCAACTGGGTGCGGTCAAAGGGCATTGCAGTGCAGTGGTGATTCTTGAGAAAATGAGTGCGGTCAAGAAAATTCAATTATCTCCTATTCTGTCAGATATCCATCAGGTACTGTCCTTTTAAAACGACTGCAAGAACCTGTTACCGAAAAATGTAGGTCTGATAGGAAATAGGCACCACACTTTCGGCTTCTATATAGTTTGCATCTCACGATAAAGTCAACGAGGTTATGCATTGGCACTAAGTTGTACCCTCAAAATTAGAGCTCATCGGGAAGAAGATCTGCTCACCGTCCGCCAGATATTGCAATTCACACTGTGACCAAATCTTATCATAACGCCTGGTGTAGGATTGAGGTCCTGGATGCCAAGTGGGTAAAACGCGCCCACGGCGACCTGTCGCAATTTCCTTCTACAGACGCTGTGCGTCGGCTTCCCAGAGAAAGTTAGGCTCTGGTCGGTAATAGGATTGATTATGTAGCCTTCGGAAACGCGGCCATTACTTGCTCCAAAGTCTGGGTTTCGTTTTTGTTTTGACGTATTTGCTTGCGTTTGAGATCGATCCCATTTACAGAATTTTGATTGATTGCTGCCACTATGCAAGCCCATGGGCAGCAGCAAATGAGAAATTTTGCACATTCTCTTCCTTTGTTTTCACATGACTTTATAGGGAGGGAAGGAATAATTACACTGACGACGGTGTCATCTCCATTTTGTCGTCGTCGTTGCATCGGGTCCTCTGTTTCACAAGCTCCCGCAACACTCCAAACATCCCACAGCACACTTGCACTAGCATCGCAACCAACCAATAATCTCCCAAATATGCCGTTTTGAAGTCATCTTGAAAGATGAGTATCAACACTGCCGTCCATAGCGGATCGAGCGAGGGGATGATTGTCGAGAAGGAAATGAGCCACGTCCACGACATGTCGGAGACGTTGTTGAACCACTCTGGTCTCAGAATGTCAATGAAAACGAGTATTATTGTAGGTGCATAAAAGATGACGAGGCCGACGCTCATAACGATACAACGAATCAAAATGCCGCGATGCAGTTGGATATGTTCGGCAGCTTTCCGGCGCCCGTTTCGATCTGTGCAGTCAACTTGTCGCTCGTAAATTGTCGCGATTGCGAAATAGCCGTTTTCATAAACTACGCCGACAAGGATTGCGGATAGCGCGAATCCTGACAGACCAATCATGTAGAATATGGTGCTTATGCTGGATGCAATGGTCATGCAATTCCCATTTTCGTCATTTGCGCATGGGTTCGTGAAGGGAAGAAAAGTCCACCGCACCCCATTTCCAGGCTGCACGGCAAACGATGCAATGAAACTG
The DNA here is from genome assembly GCA_025201725.1 of Chytriomyces sp. MP71. Classification (NCBI taxonomy): domain Eukaryota; kingdom Fungi; phylum Chytridiomycota; class Chytridiomycetes; order Chytridiales; family Chytriomycetaceae; genus Chytriomyces; species Chytriomyces sp. MP71. Next base: position 22,373 of record MU614764.1, read on the forward strand.
AAAGAAAAGAGGGCCGCGCCGGCTGCGAGACAAATGATATATTTCCGGGGAACTCGCTGATTGAACTTTATGGTCCACAGCCGCTCCGATGCCAGCCAGAGATTTGCAGCGAATATGCAGCTTAGAATTGAATAACTTATGCAGGAGATTGATCTTGCAGTTGCGGGCGAGTCCAGCGGGCCAGTAACGTTGTTGTTGCCAGCGACGTCGCTCGCCACCCAGAGTTCGTTCATGGACGCCATTGCGATGCCGTGTAAAGCGCTGAAGGACGACAATACCGCAATGGCGAGTCCGATGGAGGAGTCTAAGACTAGGGTGGCTGAGTGTCGCCAAACAGTCCGCAGAAGCGACAGATTGAGCAGCGTCCCAGCTAGTGACAGGGCCGCCGATAGGTGCGCCGCAGTATATTCGATGCCTGTGATCTGCCAGAACAGGGCATCGGCGCTGTTGTTCGACATCTGTTGGTGGAAAGATTTGATATTCGTCACAAGCCGACGATCAATCAAAAAAAGTCAGCCACCCATCTTGCATCCAGGTACATTTTTACCATAATACCTAAATTATTCAATAACGTCGAGGCCTATACACAACTTGGTTCTGAGGGCTTTGGTAGAGAATATCTTGTGGTCGCCCTCCATCCAAAATTGAAGTCACTTGGACGAACCAAAATGAACAAAAAAAATTAATTATGTGTTTCCATTAAAAATCTTAGTACTCTTATCGTCGCCTACAACGGGGTCAAAGGTGGGCAAATGCGTCACAAGACACAACTCGGGTTCATCGCAAAGCCATTCTTACCACCAACAGAATCAAGGGCAAACCCAGCAACAACGACTATCACAATGTCACGAATGGAAAAGAGGACGAGACCAATCGAAAATGTCTCAATCTTTGCAATGAAGTTCTCGATTACACATGGCGTCCAGCAGACTTTTCAGACAGGTCATGGACGCAGAAAGTTTTAGCAACACAAGCAGACCGCAACAGATATCAGGACATTAAGGCAAGTCCATCAGCTAATAGAAGTGTAGATTCTGAACATTGTGCAAGCATCATGGTCATTGCATGACACAGCGAATGAAATGGCCATCCAGCCAACACCACCAATACATGAACGTGAGTCAAGAATCAGGCGCTTTTGTTCGCGAGGAATCAAAAAGTATAGGCACAGTGACGCACGTTACACTAACGGCTGGTCTATATTGAGGCTTTTTACATGCGCTTAAGAATGATCACGTAGGCGCACGAAGAGGCGGTTTCTGTCATGACGTAGATATATACATAGTTTATTTAAGGATGCTCTATTCAAACCGCATTGTGTCCCTTCAGGGGCAGGTTCGACTTTTGTTTGAAATGAACAGAATGCTCAAAGGGCATAATCCAGGCGGGGTACCAAATATATTTTTCTTTTATCTCGACTTGAATCATGCTTTACAAACCAGTATATAACCTATTCCAACCGCCGTGGTCGCGCCCCACATTACGGGCAAGTACACTTCTGATTTTCAATTTTCACAGTCTCCACTGCGGCTCCTAATAAAAATATTCAATTTTTATTGTTGGTGCGATTGTGTTATCGTGAACAATATAATGGACCAAACTGAGAGAAAGTTTCCAACGCAAACACAATCATTTTCATCCATTTCAACGTTAATTTACTTGTTTAAATATTAAAAACTAAATGAAGTGTGCTTTTCCATCCACAAGCGTTAAATCCAAATACCTCAAATCACTCCCAATGGGAACTTCATTCAGATCCACGCAATAATCATATCTAGAAAGTGGATGAAAAGAAGATTAATTCCACACTGTCGAAGGTGGGCGTTCCATACTTTGGTTCGGAGGAGGCTATTACAATTAAAGTTGTCTTCGCATGCGACACTGCTGGAATCAGACTCGTCAAGTTAGCCCGCATATTTCACCTTTCAGATTCGCTCGCAGTCGTTCGGCGAACTCACCATTGTGGACCGTCGTCTAGTTAAGTCTCTTGCATTTGCCATATATTTATTGAACCTTCTATACGAATGATAATTCATATTTTAAAGAATATACAATTTTGTTATTCAGTTTGAGATGACGCGAACTCGCCTGTCCACGCCAGCCTCCCTGAGCACCACGCTGCTCTGCTGCTTATATGCATACTTTCGCCTATATTGGGCATCTGTTGCATCCTATTCTGGCGTGAAATCTTCTACTTCTAGGGAAGATGCTGATTCGGAACCTGTGACCGGCAGGGCCTACGACGAAGTTGTGATTGGCGCAGAAGCCGTCAACGCCTTCACCTTTGTGTGCGTCTCGCTTCTTTGGCTACGACCAGCGACATGCGTCTGACGTGTGGGCAACAGACAGGTCTCAGACGTGCATGCATCTAAATTCGCAAACCATTCTCATAGCGGCGGTCTTTTCCACCTGCGCAGCTTCTTTCAAAACGGTATTTGTCTATTTTCGATTAATACGAGAATCGTTTACCCATACACAAGTGCAGAAATGCCAGTTCTTGCTCCAGCCAAGCTCTTAATCACGGGTGACCTTGTCGACTCGCGCGCGAGGACTCCCTTTCGCTCACAGCAGCATGCGGCAGAGTGGGCCGCTTACCACAACTTACTTAACGAATCTGGAATATTTTCTCGTCCAGGCTTTGCCTTTGACTTGCGCGGAAACCACGATTGTTATGATACTCTCAGTCTCGACAAGTCACATTTTGCCAACTCATCCATCACTAGAAGCCCAGGTTTCAATCATCTATTTGATCCAGGGTTTGGACAGTACGCCTTTGCTGGATTTGACGCGTGCCCATATATCGGAGTCGCGCGACCCCTCAATTTCTTTGGAGTTTTCGCAAAACAACATCTCGATGCTCTCGAGATCCTCATCAACAACGCAACTACAGACGCATACAATCACACATTCATTGCCACTCATTATCCCGCGTCCATCATGATTATAGCGACCAGAAGCTCATCTGGCCGTACATTTACCTCCCTGGCGCGTCACGTTTCCTTCTGGCTATCCGGACACTTGCACCGCCTCGTCGGTGACATGCGCATGTACACGCGTCGCCGCGGCTTCGTCGAACTCGAGGTGGGCGATATGAAGGAGAATGCAGTATTTCGTCTCGTGGCTGTGGACCACGACCTCCTCTCTTTCACGGATGAAATTGTGCACATTCGAAGTAGTGGAGGGAATGGGCGTGCACCCGTGGTGCTGGTTACAAACCCACGCGACGCGCGGTTCGCGAGCCCCGGGCGTGAGCCGGTGCATCGTGTGCGGCAAAGCACGCATGTACGGGTGTTAGTATATGCATTTGGTTCCGCGACGGTGGAGCGCGTAGAGGTGGTTGTGGACCATGGGGCGAAGTTTGTCAAGGAGATGACGTTTGCGGGTCCTGGTGATATACCAAAGCAGCATATGAATGCCACTGGCAGCTCTTTGCCACTGTTTGTAGTACAGTGGGATCCTTCAATGTTTGATGATGGAAGAGATCATTGGATGAAGGTGGTTGCGACCGACTCAGAGGGCATGACAACTGTAAAAAGCACTGTATTTCGCGTGGATGGAATGCCATCCAAGGCCTATAGGATGGAGGTCGGTTTTGGAGGTCGCATTATGGAAACGGACTTCGAAAGTCTGGCAAGTCACCATTGTGTGTTTAGAGATAAACCTAACAGCTCTCCAAAGGTAAAAGTTGCGTTTGTTGTGATTCATTTGGTGGTTTTACTGTTCGCTCAAGTGCCGCTCGTCTTCGTCAACTACCTGGATGAAAGGAAGGAACTTTCGGCACTCTACGTTTCCATGTACCAATGTCTAAGTTTAGAGCGGCATGTTGGGGCTGAAGAATTCGCTTTGGAAGATGGTCAGGCTCCAGAAAATGCTAATATTTCGCAAAGCACGGGTTTCCGGCTCAAATACTTTTTAGCCATCTGGACGCTCCGACTTCTTAATTTTGTGCAGTGTTCAACACTTTACCTTCCTTATTTCGTCTACATCCATTATCTAATTGTCGGACCCTGGTTTCTTGGAGATTTCGTACCCTCCGCAGAAACATTATCGAATGGCACCGGCCTGTTCTATGTCTATGGCGTCTGGTTTTCCGGACAAACAGGATGGGTTCCCCTGTTAGACACTTGGATCATTGGTGAGGCAGACCCCCACGTTTGAATATGGCAGCCTAAATCAGTCCTTCAAACAGCCCTTGTGGAACAACTAACCTTTATATTCCCGCTTCTCTTTATTCTCGCCCACGCGTCGCCATTCCCCAAGAACGCTCCCCATGCGGTTGCTTCGACTGGATTCACGACCACGCAATTCGTCGTGCTGGTGCTGTGGATCTTGGTGACGGGCTTCTTTGGATTTTACGCGCTTTCCTATGACGCCGTGAGCTTTTGGATGCACCCTCAGAAGATCTGGGTGTCCGCATGTTTGGTGGGCCTTTATTGGCGCGGCTTTTCACGGGATCCGGATGACACTGAGGAGGATGGACTTGGGCAGGCAGATGGAGAGCGAGACGCGCTTCTTGAGGAAGATGAATAAATAAACATGTTTGGGTTGCAGTCGATACGATATTGAATGTCATAATGCCTCTCCTTTTACGCGACCCTTTGCCTTTTTTGCGATCACACAGGTCAAATTGATTATCGCGGAGCTGACAAGCAGATCGCTGTCCACATGCTTCGTAATTGGGAAGTTTCTGGATTACGGGAGAAGGAACTATTCATGACAAGAAGGGAGGTAGTGATGTGTAATTACTTTTATAAGCTTGGAAACTCAAGAATGAGATGCTGGATTAATGTGTGAGCAGCAACGGCTGATATTTGACCACATTGCGTATTTCTGTGTTGTTTCCGTGAAGGTTGGGCTCTTGCAGAACAGATTATCAAAAGATGCTGTTTTATGTTTTATTCCCAATAATATCATAAATACGCATAGAAAGCGAAGCAGAATCAGTTGCCCTTTCCACCAGAGGGGCCATCGAGCTCCTCCTTCTTGGGTAACAGTGAGGGCTGAATGTTGGGCAGCACACCTCCCTGGGCAATCGTGACCGTTCCAAGCAGCTTGTTCAGCTCCTCGTCGTTTCTAATGGCGAGCTGAAGGTGACGCGGGATGATACGTGTCTTCTTGTTGTCACGGGCAGCGTTCCCGGCCAACTCCAGAATTTCGGCAGCAAGGTATTCAAGGACCGCGGCAAGGTAGACCGGAGCACCCGCTCCCACTCGCTGGGCGTAGTTGCCCTTTCGGAGGAGACGATGGATACGACCAACAGGGAACTGGAGACCCGCCCGGGACGAGCGTGATTTGGCGCCGGCCTTAGCTTTGCCACTGGACTTTCCTTTTCCTCCGGCCATGTCTGCCTTGGTTCTTGGGGTAGATTGATGCAGATGACTGTGCCCCCACCGCTTGGATTTAAAGGGTCACAGGTCGCTGGGCAACCAACTGACCAATCAAATGCATCCAAGGATGCACTTTTTGACACCCGTCAAAATTTTGACCTTTGTCCAACAAAAGGCACGACCCCTTCAATGCAGGGCCCATTAGCCCACCACCCCTCTCACACACCCACACGCAGCCAACAGCATGCCACCCAAGGAAGGAGGAAAGGCCCCCGCCGAGAAGAAGCCCGCCGGTAAGGCGCCCGCAAAGACGGCGGCCAAGAAGACGAAGGAGGGCGGCGCCAAGAAGAAGAAGGCCACCCGAAAGGAGACGTACTCCTCCTACGTCTACAAGGTGCTCAAGCAGGTGCACCCGGAGACCGGTATCTCCAACAAGGCCATGAGCATCATGAACTCGTTCGTGAACGACATTTTTGAGCGCATTGCCGGGGAGGCCTCCAAGTTGGCTGCCTATAATAAGCGCAGCACGATCTCTTCGCGTGAGATTCAGACTTCAGTACGTCTTATTCTGCCTGGTGAACTTGCCAAACACGCCGTCTCGGAGGGAACCAAGGCGGTCACCAAATACCAGTCCTCCAAATGATGGCCAAGCTGTTTTTTCAGCCTACTTAATGTATCTGTGTCTTATAAAGCTGTTACCCCTTTGAAGTTGCATCTGATTGCTTTGATTAATAATTTTCATTGTTGCCGGATGTGAAATATTAAGGGCAGGGATCATCAGGAGGAGCCTGATTCTAGTACGCCAACTGCGCTGGCTCTTCTGGCGTTTGGATAGTACGGAATGCTTGGCAAACGAACGCGCCCCCCCCCCCACGAGGTTGAGTATGTGGGCTTGTGCGTTGGCAGCGTCAGGGTTGATCCGAAAGCATCTTATCTTCATCGTGCCGATGTTGCTGCGTACAAAAAGGCGTCTCGGATCCGCCTCACTCAAAACATTCCAACCTTAAAATGCTCTGCTGCTTCGGAGCCGAGCCAACGTCGTCGCCCAAAGTCTCCGACGTGTCTGACACTGCGCTGTCAACGCAGCCGAAGCGTGCACCGCTACCAGCAACGCTTCCCGTCGCTGTGTGAGTCCCTCTGGCCGACTTCAACGCGTCCTGTTTTGGCTCACACAAATAATCGCAGAAACGATGCGCGTCGACCTGAACTGCCCCCTCCCGCTCTGGTTGTAGACTCGCCAAAAACCTCTCTCAAATCGTGGGTAAATTATAGGCCCCTTAAGTTTATCATGCTTAATGCTTAATACGGGATCAAGGGCCTCTGCCTCCGTGACTGCAGTTCAGCCACAGGCCATCTCCGCAGCTCCCCCAGTCATTGTTGTCCAGCCAAAGTGGATTGAAAAACCAGTGACCCATGACAAATTCAAGCTTTTCTCGCATGGTTACTCCCCTATCACCGAGCAAGTCAGAATCGCCTTGGCACTGAAGAGCATCAACGTGGACTTGACTTCCTGGTCCTCCGACGAGACTCCTCCTTCTTGGTTCACGGGAACCACCACTCCTGGTAATGCGCTTTGATGACACAAACTGCAGTGTATTCAACCACTTATGTACAATGTAGTTTTCCAACTTTTGGACGGGACCCTCATATCAGACGTTTCTGAAATCTTTGACATTCTCGAGTCGTACAAACCAATTCCATCTCTTCAGCGTGCAAATGCGGCTGATCTCGTTGCCGTGATTCAGCGTGACCTTGTTCCAAGCTTTGACCGGCTCTTCCAGTGCGCCAGCCAAAACGAGCAAATGGACGCTCGCTCCAAATTCAATGCAGCAATCAATTTTGTAAGCAGCTCTCTCATAAACTCGACGGGGCCCTTCCTTCTGGGCTCGGCCGTGACTGAGGCAGATGTATTGGTGGCACCCATCCTGCGCCAGCTTCCACTCCTTGCCTACTTCCGCGATGCCACATTCCGCATCAACGATACGTTCGCAGCCTACATTCAAACCATGGAAGCCCAACACTTTGTGCAACAAGTCGTTCTCCAGCTTGACCAGTTGAAAGCAATTTACGTCTCAACCTTGCCAAAACAAGGACCCCTCTCCTTGGTGCGGCTGCAACACGTTGCCATCCGACACCACCTCGACCGGAGCACATCCCAAGCCACCACCATCTTGCACGGCTCCAGCCAGGCCCAAACTCTTGCCAAGAGTCTCCAGCAGCGCCTGACGCACCTCCTGTCCCTCTTGCGCGCACACGGCGCCTTTGAGGATGAAGTACTCTTTCCCGAGTTTGAGAGGGTCATGTTTGGATCCACGAGAGGTACCCGCGACGAATACGAGCGGAAGCTCCTCAAGCTCGAATCGTTTGAGCAAAGCGTTCAGCAGCTTGTCGGGTCTGTGGCCATGGGTCAATTGAAGAAGCCTGCAAAGAGCGACGAATTCAGGGGCTTTGTCGAGAGTTTGCGTAACTTGGGCAACTCGGAAAAGTTTCATATGGCTGGCGAAGAGGCGGATCTGTTAACTCTCATTTCGGGACCGGGAGAGGCTGCTATTGTTCACAATGTGAGTCATAATATGCTGTGAAAACCCTGGTTTTTTACCTCTGATTCTCATCAACCACCCCTAGATTTACTTCAACCTCAAACCTGTAAACGAGGAGCTGCTGCCATTTATCCTTGAGGCTTTGAGCCCCGCAGATCGGGCCCAATATATCCACAATATCTTCGTCGCTCTCGGAAAAAGTCACTCAGCAGAATGGATCGGATTCAAAAGCCTGATTAGTCGAAGCCTCACTTCAAATGACTTGGTCGACTTATCTTTTCGTTTCCCTGCTTTCAACGACATTGGCGCCTAGCGTCTAATTTCTAAAAGAACAGTTATTTATCTCTCTAATTTTTGGAAAAATATTGAACATTTGTTCAAGCGCGTTTCGTGAAGGCGACTCTTTCAACTGCGTTGGAGTTTTATGTCGAGGAACTCCGTTTAATTATTTGAAACTCAGTATTCCCGAGGGTATTCATGATACCAGACTGTGTCGGATGGCGATCTCCGTCCTCTGCTTTGCAGCGGCATTGTTCATCGCAGCAGTCTGGTCGATCCGAAATCTTGACCTCCCCGACTCATAATATAGTCTGACGTGATGTCAATGAGGTAATTCTTCCTGGTGTGGTTGACATGAAGTGCCTTGAGGTATTTATTGAGGCTCACTGCGGACACATCAAGGGGAGGCGGATTGTCGGTGGAACGAGTGGCGTCGGTGATGAGGGGTCGTGGCTCACGTCGAGTTGAGACAAAGCTCAAGTCAAAATGGTTCACATTTCAAAAAATGGGGAGAAAATGAAGAGGGACGCGCAGAAATAAACAGTAGTGAAATTAGCGGGAAATTGGTGGTAAACTGATGGCAGACGTGGTCAGTGGCATTCGGCGGAAAATGTAGAAAGCGGCGTGATGATGATGGCACTGATTAAATCAATTATTGCTGGATGGGTTCGAAATTGAGAACACGTGTGCCTTTCTAGTAGTAACCTTGTTTGAATGACATTCAGTAACTTTTCATGGACTTTCCGTCTCCTCCCGCCTCTATCGGAACTGTATCTCATATCACCTCCAATTTTGGAGCTTAAATTGTGTGACTGATTGGAGAAGAGGAGTTGGCCCATTCTGTCATGCCATATAATTTGCGATCCTGGTGTTTGGAACTTGATTTGTGAACATCCTTGAACCAACATGGAGCAATATAGCCAGTCTGGATTCTGTGATCTATGTGCTAAGCCTATTACTGCTACATATGTGGATACAAGCATGGATGCTGATGAGGCAGGTCAGACAGTAGCGTGCAATTGCAGTGAAGGCATGATTTGCGGTGAGTATCTCAGTGGGCAGCAAGATATGCTTCTCAATGCATTATCATATGAAGCTGTTGATGTAAACCAAGTGATACTAATACCTAACACTCACTACAAGACAGTGCCAATTGAGAATGCTAGTGCATGCCATTAAGTGCAATCTGCATGTGCTGTTTCACAATGCACTACTACATCATTGGAGAGCTAGGTATCACTTAGTGTACAATTGTCAGCTGATTTCTATAATGATGTAATAGCACCAATCACAACTGATACTGAGACAGTGTACTTTGCACCAAATGTCATCAATGATACTGGTTGCAAACACAGATGATGCAGAGTTAGGGGACAACATGAACTGAGCTTCAAGACCACCACTGAGACACATGTATACACACCATCCATGGTATCTCATGTTACCAATGCATACACTCACTGGCATGTTGCCTACCTCAATGGCACAGTCTTCTAGTGTTTGAATGTATGGTGCCACAGCTGGTCTGTAATTCACAATGGCCTTATCCACGCTTCAATGACAGATTCAGTGGTGCATATGAATGACCACCTAGCAAGACGTGTATTGTACAGGTAGCACACTCTGTCATGCATAGCAACATGACCTGACTGGTATTTTAGCCTCATGAGCACATCATGCCATGGATCATCACTGAGATAGAATGTCAGTGGACCACCAAGTGGACATGGATTCAACCACACTTCAGAGCCATCATCAAAGTGATGTGATACATCATGCCTTGTATCTGGTGCATTATCATTAACAGTGCTAGCTTCATCCTCATCATCATTGGTAGGCATACTGCAGTAGTATGTGGCCAAATAGTTGCACTTGTACATGGCATCATATATGTGTGACATCTGACATGGTGATATCTGACACAAGTAATAAAGCATATGTATTAGTCAAGCTGTGTAAGGGCATGCAGTATAAAATCATCAGGGTGCATCCAATGCTATGTGCTCTATCTGACTACACATCACTACACAAGTCTACTGCAATGCAACCACAGAGCAACATAGGCATAGTGTGAGGCCAGTTGACAACGCAGAAGCTCATATGTGTAGCTACTATTCAAGGCATATGTTCATTCAGCCTGGGTTTGGTATTGGTAAGCACAAGTTGATGCCATCAATTATATGCATGGTTGGATTGTATCTGGAGCAGACCACATACTACAGGCAATGCAGATTCCCACTACCAACTGATCTACTTTTATCAGCTCCTATTATAATACATAATAATAAGCAACTATGTAAATACACCACTAAATATGTGAATCAGTATAAGCTAAGTGACACAGGTAGCTATGATGTATGCAAGGTGAACTCACCACATGAACTAGCTGACTGGGTGATACAATGGCTCATGACACATAGACCTGACTTTGTATGCATACACAATGGGTTCAGCTATGATATATCACGTCTAGCTGCACACTACTCACCGAAGTACTGAGGGCTATTCTCAAACATCAACTTGGGCAAGACAGCCAAGGGCATGGATCTGTGCATAGCTGGTGTCAACATTGTGGATTCGTACTGGTTCCTGAGCAAACTGCATGGTGGTGACTATGAATCAACTAGCTGGCTGCATTGGCACATCATTATGGCTTTGCTGAGAAGATCAAGTCACCGCCTACAAGTATTGATCCAACTGACTGCATGAATGATGACACCAGGATGGAACTGTATAACATACAAGATGCATTCATAGGCATGAAGATAGCACAGAAATCTAAGTGCATTGAGGAGATCATAGCCATTACTGTCATCACCAAATCACCAGTCTCAGATACAACTAGATTCATTAGTGGTACATTGATGACTAATCTCACATCTACACACACACTGTCTAGGTCTGCTGAGCTACCTAGGACTGGCAAATACAAGGGCACTGAAGTACTGACACCAGTTAGGGGCTACCACACCAACATAGATGTACATGATTTCAAGTCACTGTACCCCAATATCATGATATTGGCCAATGTATCAGTGGAGACAGTATGTGTAGCAGATACAGCTGATCCAGTTGTGCAACGTGAAGTAATGCTCCCTCGCTGTGTACTGGAATGATAACACAAACTCATCACATTCGACACATCTACCACTGGCATCCAACTTGCATTCCTCAAGTACCTCATATCAAAGCAATCACACATCAAGAAGTCCGATGGTGGCAGTACCACTCAGTTATGCACAAGATTGCCTCTAAAAGTACATATCCAACTCCCAACATCATAACTGAAAACAAAATTCTTTTATTGTGTGAAAGAGTTATCAGGGGCAGGAGGGAAGGGGACAGCAGCTGCAGACTCAAAGAGTCGCGCGCTTGAACAGGGCAGGGGAGAATTACTTAAAAAGGAGGGCAAGAGGCAACGCTCACCAAGGCAGCAATATACAACTGGCAGCCTTAAAGGGCCGTGACATGCAAAGGGAAGGAAGGGGGATAGAGAGGAGGCGAGAATAAAGTAATAAAACAAGATCTAAACACGAGGAAGGAGGAAATCTAACGAAAACGGTGAACAACATGAAATGATGAAGCATTCAGAGGAAGAAACCTAGAACGGCAACACACAACCCAAGTATAAAACCCAAAATCCTTCCAATAGAGGAGAGAGACCAGCGATAATATGAGGTGGGGGAGTAGTTGTTGCTATGAGAGTTGCGGTTTCCGGACAACAACTTGAGATCCAAAAATATGGAGGAATAAACGAAAAACAAGAAAACTGACGGTTGAAGAGTTGACAGACAAGAATATAAGAGCATTCCAAAAAGGAAGGTTGACTGAAGAGGTGCTTTGCATTGATTAAGAGCATGGTAGGAGACTAAATTCCAGGTGAAAGGAGGTTGACGACCGACGAAGTGGCTACGAAAGGAAACGAAGAAGAACGGCCAATGGTGCGAAGACGCACTCACCATCTCGCGAATGGCGAAGCAGGAGAGATTGGCTGCTCGTTGAGGTTGTTGGGATATCCATTGAACGAGTTTCTTTTGAAGTCAGCGTGCGAGTTGCTGTGCCCCAGCTGCCTGATCTGCGGTCTCTGGTAAGCTTGGTGCAGCTCGCTTTGCTGATGCTGATAGTAGTTGTTCTGCTGGTTGTTTATGGCCTGCTGTTGGAGCCAAGGCTGCTGAAACTGGCCAGCGCCTCCGTGCACGGGGGCCACCCAGCCGCTGTTGTACGCGGCCACCCCGCTTTCACTGAGTGAGCTATTGCGGAGGGAAGCATCTGAGTTCATGCGGCGCAGGGCCGAGCCCGCGGGTGGCTGAACCGAGTCCCGTCGCTGGCCCCAGTTTCCAGGGCGATCTGGTCTGGCCCACTGCTTCTTGCTGCGCACGATCACAGGAAAGAAGACGTCGTTGAGCTTCGTCTGGCTGCCATCGTGTACATGTCGGTGGGTGAGCAGGGTTCCCCGTAAAAAGAAAAGGCACCCACGCAGCGTACACGTCCTCGTGGGTCTCGCCAATGATGGTGATGGCGTTCTTCTCCTTGATGTACGCTATGTCCGTGAACGTGTCGTGCGCAATCTGTCTGCAGTGCCGTGAGCCACCGAGTGTGCTGCCCGCTCCCCGACACCACTCACGCTATGGCGTCCGCCTCGACGCCAGTCCGGAGCCGGTTCTCGTCCCATCCAGGCGGCATGAAGACGAACCCGCTCACCTCGTCCGTCCCAGGCACCGAGTCAGGCGACGCAGAGGTGGGTCCGGAGACGGAGGGAGGAGGTGTTGTGGCCGACGGAGATGCTGACATGGCTCTGCTTTCTTCAAACACTGCTTCAGGTGATTAAATTCAATCGGTTTCCGTTCGACCTTCGTCTCCATCCCACGTTCCAGGTCTACTTCTCGTCCGCGTGGTTCACTCAAGGACCAATCAATTCCAACTATGCATTGCTCGAAATTATACCGATTCATGACTGAAGGCATAATGGCAACTATTTGGAGAGCCTTGGCACCGAGTCAGGTCCTATCCTGCGAAATTGTCAACAAGCTCAGTTCCAAAACAAACCTAGAATGACAGATGGCACCCAGCACACTGCGGGAATAGATGTCCATGACGGTGAAAAATACATTGATTGTATGCGGACGGAAATGCTGACGTCGCAATAAGGCAAGCACAACCGCGTTCGGTTGCACAAGCACAATGACACGGGAAACAAGAGCGATGGCTCTTGGATGGACCGGGAACGGAAAGACATTCAAACCTATGAGTACCTATGTCATATCGGCGAGGCGAAAGAGTTGAGGATTTCTGAACGCGGCCCAATTCCTCAAAGACTGACGAGCAAACAGGTGGATTGAGGCGTGCATCGCTGAAGACATTGCAGACGCCACAGACCTTGAAGAAGAAATGCGAAACGGTATCGTGGCGGCGAAGCTTGCCAAATCGTTTCATCCAGCGAGTGTCAAGAAGATATACGAGGTTTGACTAGTGGGAAGGGTCGAGGCGACAATGAATCATTCCTATGTCGCAGAATACATCCAAACTTCAATTCAAGCACTCGGATAACATCAATTGTTTGTTCAATGCGATGCGGGCTGTTGGGCTACCTGAAGTACGTGGGCCAGCACTGTACCTGACATTACCGTTGGATACTCAGCAAACAGGAACAGGTCTTCTTCTTTGAACTGACGGATCTTTACGAGAGGAAAAACTTTCCTAAAGTTGTGTATTGCATTCATGCTCTCAGGTAGGAATACTCGTCTTAATGCTGGCAAAGATACTTCGTTCACGTATCTCTTCAGTCATGTCCTCGCCGCCAAAGAATTATCACCCGCTATTAATAATCTAGTTGGAAAGTTGACATTTACTGTGGATCAAATTGAGGCCACACAGCAATCTTTGGACGCTTCGGGAGTTTCCATGCCTTCGTTTGGTAACATTGAGACGGCTCTAGCCAAAGCCCAGGAGGAAGAAGATTCTCCAGAGCACAAAGGTGATCTTCATATTTCAAATTAGTGAGGGAGGTATATGAAACTGGCCGAAACCATCAGAACGACGCGAGCGTGAGGCTCGAGATGAATACTTTCGTCAAAATACGGCAAAGCTCGTGCAACTGCAAGCCCACTTTCGCTCCAAACAGGCGCGGAAACTTCTTGCCAATCTCAAACAGGAGGACCGCGTCAAGAAAATCACTAAGATTCAGGCTATGACGCGCGCTCGCAATGCCAAGAAGAAAATGAACAATCTAAGGAATGCTAAAGCGGAGAAGGTTAAGGAGGACAGGTGGAATGAGCTGTACAGCAAGGAAGGACTTTTCATTAAGGTCAGTGCCAAATATGACACTATTGAAAAATCAGCCTCACTTCTGCTTTATTTTTCAGCTTCAAGCACGCATTCGTGGAAAGAAAGAGCGCTCAAAATACAAGGCGCGCATTGAGTATTTCCACAACAACATGGATTCCATTGTGAAGCTTCAAGCTCTGTGGCGCGCAAAGCAAACTAGAAAAGCTTACAAAAATCTGAGTGAGTCAGTCTAAATGAGATTCAAATGGAGTAACGTGGGGTTAAACAATCCAGCAACCCTTCAAAACCCGCCTGTCAAAATTATCCAAGATTTTGTTCATCTACTTGAAGACTCTGACCGCGATTATGAGGATGATCTTGATATTGAAGGTCTGCGTCAAAATGTTGTGGAAACTATTCGTAAAAATAGTTCGACGGAGGCTGAGTTGAACGACCTGGATCTCAAAATTGCCCTCCTCATCAAGAACAGGATCAGCATCGAAGACGTATATCATCAAACACTAAATCAAGGGTCCGGGAGTACTACCACGGCTGCGTATTACAAAAAGATGAAACAGAGCAATGCAACAGGTGCTGCTGACCATAGGGCGAGTACTGCTTCTACTGTTGATAAATGCATAGCACCGTTTGTGCAGCGCACTTTGGACAAGGATGCGCGTGAAAAGCTCGAAGCATACCAGCAGCTCTTTTATCTACTCCAAACAAATCCGAACTACTTGGCAAAAACAATGTACACTCTAAGCAAGAGATCTGGAGGCACCATTCTGAAGGTTCTGGAGCAAGTCACATTAACTTTATTCGGTTACGCGCAGAACGTTCGTGAAGAGTACCTTCTCCTAAATCTCATCAAGGTGAGATATTCATTAACTTGCTTCCACGGCAATTAAATAGAGCTCATACAGACTGCAATCAAGCTTGAAGTGGGGGAAATCGATAAACTGGATGAATTCTGGCGTGCGAACCCGCTCTTCATCAAATTGGTTCTCCAATACGTTCGGTGGGCATGAAAGCAAAAATTCGCTGATAGCGGCTAATAAGAGGAAACAGAGGCGCGAAGGAGCGGCAATTCTTTAGGGATTTGTTCCAGCCTCTGGTGAAATTCGTGATGTCGGATCTCTCTTTGAGTCTGGAGACAGACCCTTCTTTCGTAAGAGTACTTGATAATCTTTTACTTGTAGACTCATGAATTCTTTCATTTCTTCAGATCTACAAAAGCTTGATTCGGGACGACGAGTCCAAGACAGGAGAGCAGAGCCATCGTGCGCACGATGCTTCTCCAGAACAGATCACTGCAGACCCAGATGTTATTGAAATTTTGAAGAAAAGTATTCAATTTTTTACGACAATCATGATGCCTATTTAACAACCATATACGCACAAGACACGGAAAAGCTGCAAGAAATCACAAAACTTTTCTTGAATGCAATTATGGGATCATTGAAAATGATGCCGTATGGAATTCGATACATTGCAATGCAGCTTAAGGAGACTATGAACCTAAAGTTTCCAGGCAATCAGGACGAGATTCTAAAAATTGTCGGGAACCTGATTTACTACCGATATATGAATCCTGCCATAATGTTAGATTTTCGTTTTACAAACTCGTTGGTGATTCTCATATCGCTTGCAGTGCTCCTGAAGGGTTCGATATTATTGAGGGAGCAGTTTCACCGATCCAACGAAAGAATTTAGCAGAGGTATTTTTTCGCCCATTCTTGATACGAGGATTACCAAGAAAGCGAAATTCCTTCATTTTATAACGTAGATTGCAAAAACCTTGCACCAAATTTCCGTCAGCCGCCTCAGTGCGGCTGAGAACAACGAAAGTCTCAAGAATTTCCTCATTGAGTCACACAAGAAATTCATCCACTTTTTCAATGATGGTGCGATTATAATTTTTTTGGCAAGCACTTACTGTCTCTAACTTGATCCGATTTTACTTTAGCATCATCTGTTGAGCCTTCTGAAGAGCACTTTGACATCAACGAATACATGGATTTGACGCAGCAAAAGAAGCTCTCTGTCTTCATTTCTCCCAACGAAATTTTTCAGGTGCATGACGCGCTTCTAGGATGCGTTGACGATATTGTGAGTTTGTCTTTCAATTCTGATATTCAGCACATTCAACAATTCTGCTTCTTCAGATTTCCGACGACACAGATCCCATGAAAGCAGTTCTTGAAGAGCTAGGTGCCGCACCCGCTCCATCCGACACATTACATAAAGAAGTTTACCTTAATTTGGTGAATCGACTTCCAGTAAAGGAATCAGGTATGAAATTTTGTCACCACGTCAAGCCGACTCACATGAAACAACAGAGGCCCAAGATCAAAAACTAAAGCAGTTGATTTCAGATACGAAGCGGCTTGTTCTGGTCGTGATCAAAATTCAATCCGGCAAAAACCTTCTTGATATCCTTGAAAGTCCGGTGACAGAAAATGAGGAGGCCTTCTTCAAAGAAAACGTTGCTTTGGATATGCGCAAGCTTGAGGAACGCTTCGATAAAAAGAAAACGCAGGAGTGGCGCGAATTCGTGAACTCTGGTAATGGGCCGCACGTTTTCCTCAAAGGAGGAAGCAACGACGCTATGAAAGGAGAAAGTATGACAGCCACTCTCACTCACACCACCGTGACCAGTAACTGGAAAAGCATGGGGGACACCGGAGGGTTGAATTTTGATCGGCTGAGTGGCTCAGCTTCCAAAGCACAGTCGTCGCCACAGTCAAATGACTCGCCCGCCCTTGCAGAAATATACTATAAGGATTTGCAGCCAAGGAAACAAAGTTTTCCCCATGCACGCAATCTGTTGGATACTGCTCTTGGATCTGGGTCTTTGTTCTTCGGAAGTGGTTCCCTCGTTTGTCTTAAGGCGGAGACAGCCATGAAGTAAGAGAAATTGAAAACCATCAAGTTATTTTACTGATATATCGGTTGGGTAGTGCCACTTTTAATGCTGTGAAAATGCGAACTCTTGAAAACATGGCTAAACTCGAGGACGCAGGTCTCGTTCACAAAGATAATGGATATCAGGATATGCTGAACATAATTGCAAATGACATGCTCAATCGACACAAGAGAAAGACGCAGCGAAAGAAGGAGGCTGAATCTTTGAAACGTACGTTGACAAATTTGGAAGAAAAAGCGAAGTACCTGGCAGACCAGAGGCAGTCATATCATGACTACATTGATGCATGCATGTCGCAGCACAAAAAAACGTAAGTTTGTTCCAGATACTGTTCGTGAACCCTCAGTTGCCATCGCCAGATTGAAAGTGAAAAAGGGCCCGTTCCCATTCACAAGACAGTATTTCCACTTGAAAGAACTTCAAAAGTCAGGAAATGTGCCTCAGTTCGGATCGTACAAATTTTCTGCGCTCGATTTGTACAAGCGCGGTGTTCTGATATCCATGAACGAACACAATCCAAAACAGTTGAGTTTTCACACCTATTTGCATAAATTTTTTGATTAAACGTCGTTTAGATATGGTCAAATCACCCTCACAATTTCGTCATCAGAAGCCGGAATTTTCACAATTGAAGCGTCGCTGCTTGGTGTCAAGATATCCGAGCCAATGGAGCTCAGGCTGGAGGACTTATTACAAAGCCAATACGAAGGTGTTCAGACAATGCTCTTGTTTGAAACAGCCAGAGTCAATGTGAACCTGCTCACATACCTTCTCAACAAAAAGTTTTATGTTTAGTCTTGCAA
>MU614765.1:0-40474 GCA_025201725.1 Chytriomyces sp. MP71
TGAGTGGGCTTGTGGCTTGCCTAACCCTTCTCAGCACGCATCTGACTCAGCTTTTCAGGCAACATAAAAAGTCGCATCGAGACGAGACCCATTATGGAGAATCTACACCGAGACGTTGGTCTACGCCGGAGATATTCAAAACCACCAGTGTTGACGCGGGAGTCACTTTTAGCCACCAAGCCCCAGCCACCACTAATCCTCAAATCCCTTATCTGTTATCTGACATTCACGCTGCCCAAATGTTCAACGTAAATGAAGGACTTTCACGCAGTCGAATGGAAGTATTGTATCCCGACACCCCTCCTCATGGGAAACATCAACATGCGGGACGAGGGAAAACCTCAATTCAGTTTCTCCTTGAATGAACATATTCTTACCTTATACAATAATGTTTTTATAAGTGATATAAAGTCTGCATTACAAAGAAACAACGGTTCCATTGCGGCGCGATTCCTCGGCAGCAAATACAAGAGCGTGTGAATTGAACACGTCGTCCACATCGCAGCCAACGGTGCTTTGGTCTCCAGCGTTAATCGCGCGAATAAAAGCATGCATAAGCCCAGAGTCGCCACCGCCGTGTCCGCTAGTTCCATCCTTGTCCACATCCATCAAAGATGGATCCACCTCGCGCTTCTCACGCGTTTCGAAGTTGAAAACAGTGAACTTGCTCATGTCCCCGATGATTTCTCCCTTGGTTCCATGGATACGGGTGGTTCGTTGACAAACCGCCTCCGTGAAAGCAATCATAGTCAGACTGGCAGTTTTGCCGCCCTCAAACTCTATATTGACCACTTGTTGGTCGCACACATCATTGTCTTCAATTTCATAGACGCAGTTGCCATAGGGGCCATGACGCAGCTTATCTAGCACCAAATCTTCCAAGTCTTGGGGCGTAGCAGCGTCAACTTCGGAACCTTCGCAGACCACGCTGACTGGCCAGCCCTTCTGTAGCCTACGGGCAGCAGGCACGTAGAGCTGTGTGGCGCTGTAAGCGCACGAATCCTTTAGCTTACAATCCAAACAGTTTTTGGCGATGCCTGCTTCTTTGGGCTTTTGAGATTTCTTGAAGTGGTAGAGGCCGCCGAAACTGGAGACACGGGTGGCCTTGTTCGGGGTCATGTAGTGGAGCAAGAGGTCAATATCGTGGCAGCATTTGGTCATGAGCGAAAATGATGTTTGTGCCTCATTGCGCCAATTGCCTCTAACGAATGAATGAGCAAAATGGTACCAGCCGACAGGCTCTATGTGGTTGATGTTGACAATGTCTCCGATATCACCGGCATCGAGTATGTTCTTAAGGGCCCTCGTGTAAGGTGAGTACCTGATGTTTACAATATTTAGCACACAGCGACGCGACCTTCATTGTATTCATTGTATTTAACCTGAGCACATGACCACACGCAAACAGGACGCTGTTGTCCTTCACAGCTGTGCGCATGCGCTCGCAGTCCGCAAGAGTAGTGGCCATTGGCTTTTCACACATAATGTGGTAACCTGTGCCAATATACATAAGCTCCTTCGAGGATACCCAGTGGCTCACAAACCTAGGGAGGCAAGATGGACCACCATGTCCACGTGCAGATCGTCGAGGGTGGAAACGACTGCAGCCTGTTTTAGGAAGGTGAGTGTCAGGTTGGTGACCAAAGGCCGGGGTCCGTGCGCATTTACCTGAGCAAGGCCTCGCGGAATGGACCGGAAATCATCATACACGTTTTCGGCTGCAATCGCATGCTTTGCCACGAAGTTGCTGCGTCGCTTTTCATGCGTTTCGGCCACGCCGACAACTGTTGCGAGCGAAGGGTTGCGCTTGCAGAAGTCGCCGTACACCTGATCGGCCCAATGCACGCACACGGTACGTCAGCGACGAGCGAGAGCGCAGGATCCACTCACATTGCCACGCTGGCCGGCGCCAACGACAATGACAGTGACCGGAGACATGTGCTGTTTCTTGTTTGGGGGTGATTGGCCGGTGTGAGCTGACATCGAATTTTGTACCGGTTCGGAACCCGGATCCTCCCTTCCGGCTCCCTTGTCCTGAACATTCAACATTCATTCAATCAGTGAATCGATGCCGCACACGCCGCTCGGTATGCGGTTTCCGCTATCCAGAGTTTCCTACACGTGCCACCAATCTTCATCCGTCAGATTCGGTCTTTTTCCAGAAGTCCTCCGGAAGCAAATGTCAAAATCGATCGTACAACCACGACCAGAATCTACAGACTCAACGCCATCTAATTCGACGAGTATGATCAAAAACGTAGTGGTTGGGCTGTTGACAGAGACCCAATCACTCCTTCAAATCGCTGCAACAGCAGAAGACACCTCGACATTTTCAAAAGTAGAGCCAGAGCCTCTCAAAAAGCAAGTCGAAATAGTGGCCATTCTTTTAGAAAGCCTAGCTCAAATGATCCCAAACTCAGAACATGAGATTGTTCCCTTGATTTCGGAATTCTGCACAACCTCGGCTCCTGCTTCTAAACGCATGACTCTTAATTCATACATGTCTAAAACAATCGCAATCCGGGATGTTCTTCGAAAACTGTTCACCGCCATGATAAAAGAGCTCAGATCACTTGCCGAGGATAGCAAGCATGCAAACGAAATCAAGTCCCATGGCCTCATTGAAGCAATGACCGATGTCTTAGTAAAATTATCAGCCCAAGATGGTCCTGCGGATGCACTGAAACCAAGATCACGCCCTGCAACGATACCGAAATTACGTCCTCTTTCCTTTCACGCAGACGATGCAGAAAAGTCACCTACATCAAACCTCACCAAGTCCCCGAATTTCCTAGGGCGTGTCATAAGCATGATAAAGCGTCCGAAATCTACTTCTGAAGCATATTCCAAAACAACAGCTGTTAGGGCCGACGCGTCACCAACAAGCAAGAGCGCTGAGAGAGATCTACCCAACGTGGATGCAATATTATTGGATTCTCCAGAAGGCGAAAAAATTACCCGAAGCTTGTCGAGGGGAATCGCGGAATTTCCTAGCGCCGCATTTCTAGGCCCAGCCCAACCAGTACCTCATTTTGATCCCTCTACTTTCAATCAAACTGATCAAAGCAAGGGCACAAACAAACTGCCGTTTGTGCGGTCCAAATCCATGCGCGAAGTGAAATCCAGTCCATCTGACAGCGGTTGGCCAGAAATGCCAGAATTCCTCAAAAAAAAGGATGAAGATGATGTCATGGATGCCAATGAGGTGGCCATCAGGCGAAAAAAATCGATTGCTCGGACCAAGTCGTTTCTCCTGAAGGATACAGAGAACTTGCTCTTGGTCACAGAGCCGATGTCAGGCATTGTGGGGCGGCAACAAGCCAACAATTCCCGCCGTGGATCCACTATTTCAATGAAAGATGAGAAAGATCTTAAAAATTCTGCGCAGAGTATTGCAGCTGCCTTGTTTGGCGATCCAACCCTCCCAATCGAGACAGCCCTCAATTTGAACAAAAAGGAACACGTACGGACCTTCAGCGAAGAGCAAGGCATGAAAATGATGCAATTCTACATTCACATGACGAACGAAAAGATGAAGGTTTTCATTCATCACACACAGAAGCGGGTCTTTGAGGTGGACTTGACAAAATGGGAAACGGAAAGGTGAACTATAATTGATAATAACGCTGATCATCCTAATTATCTATTATTCCAGGATCATAACCCTGAACGATCTAAGAGAAGATTATCGGCGGACGGAGGTTCTAGAAATAATGCAAAACAAAAAGAATCTTTCATTCTTCAATGTCTGCGCTCACACAATGATGTATTCAAACCTAGTACCTATGGGTCAAATCGTATTGGAATCCACCTTTAAAATCACGGTACATGCGGATGGCATTTCCTCCGCACTCCACAAACCAATTTTTTCATTGACTGGAGAAATTGAAAGCGGTAGATTCATGATGATTGGTCGGGACAAAGAGTCTCGATCGCAACGTAACGTCGGTTCAAGTTCTGGTTGGGTGACGAAGAAGACTCTCAAACTTGGGAAAGACGAGGTGTGTGAATGCAATCTTGAAATTGAGGAGCATATCTTCTACGATGTAGACGATGATGTCGAAGTAGATGACCTCAGTAGGACGGCAGACGTGGCAGCCGACACTCTCCGAAGGCACAGTCAATTATTGATAGCAGGAATTGTTCTGGCACTGGCGTCCAAAGACAGGGACATGTGATTAATTATGATTTAAATTATTCCGATGAGAACGGAAGAGAAAATAATGGGTCTCGTCTCGATGCGACTTTTTATGTTGCCTGAAAAGCTGAGTCAGATGCGTGCTGAGAAGGGTTAGGCAAGCCACAAGCCCACTCACGTCAAATTGTCGTTCCGAAAGAAGGACATTTCGCACACATCACATTTGAACTTCTTTTCTCCGTAATGTAGTCGCATGTGCCGTGCGAGGTGTCCACTGCAGCGATACAAGCTTGGTGAGTCAGCACAGCAACTCAAGTGCGCAGTAAGTGCATCCAAGAAGTGAAACAACTAATCACCTAGTAGAGAAGCTCTTGTTGCATGCTTCCCATTTGCAGAAGGACCGCTTGCCGCCAGATCGGGACCGTGAAGGCGAGGCAGGGGAAGTGAACGTGGCACCAGCAGCGCCGTCGCCAATGTAGCCTTGCATGTGCATCCAGTCATCCATTTTGCCGCCTTGTATGCGCAGCAGTTACTCTCTATGGGAAACAACAAATTTATGGATCCAAGCTGGCACTAAAATTTTCATCCTTGTTGGATTTATTGCAAAGGACGCCAAGGATACAGATTCTTTTGCTTGACCCGCAACATGGCAGCATCATGTACAGGCTTACGGTAGATTGGTTACCCTTTCGTGCTTCTCATGTCTTCCATAGGATGAGAAAGGCTGGAAGGAAACACTTGCACACGGCTCAAACTGGTTGTAAAATTTTTGTTCGTTCTTTCCTGCATCCTCGTTCCAACTGACATTTTCGCCACTTTCTCGACTGAATGACATTTTCTCTACTATTGAAACACTGTGAACTCCCGCATTCCTTGAAAGTATCGTTCATGGCTGTCACACCGTGCTTACAATGTCTTCTCCAGTTGTCAGAGGGCTCGTGTATAGTCAGTCACAGGAGCGAAATTGCATTCTTGGCTATCCAGCGCTTGGGCGTACAGACTTTCCACGCGACTGCATGACTTGTAAAGGTGATGATAGGAGCCAGTCATACAGTCTCCCAAAGAAGTTCTCACGTTCACGAATACTCAATTTTGTGCAATACTACGTGACTAAAGGAAGGTAATGTGGAAATCAGTCCACAACACCAAAGGAAAAAGTCTTGGTACCCTGTGGTTGAACCGTGCCAACAACATCACGTACTTGTATGCGTTGATAGACTGGGGAGCGCGGTTGAGTGTATGGAACGATGGCCGAAGGACCAAACACACTGAAGGGGGGGGGGATGGAGTGTATCTTGCTTGCTTGACAGGGAGAGAGTAGTGACAGAAGCAACGGGAGTGAGGCACTATGCTGCTTTCCTTCCTGCTAGCGCATCAAATATCGCTTGTGAAGAGCTGCACTGTGTGGCCTCTCGGTCGGGGGATCAGAAGTCGTTTGTGGAGGGCAAGTCTTTGCCACAGCCTTCTTCCGGGAAAGGGTGTGGCCTGCTTCCTCTATGATAATAGTGCGCCTATGGCTAGCTGCGGCTTCCTTGGCAGGCCATGAGACCACAGATGCATTCGCCACTGATGGTTGCGTGTTGTTGGATGGTTCAGCCAAGATTCGGGAAAATTGCGTTCGAGCTTGTGACACATCGACAGAGCGACCAGCACCAACAGATTACTCAAGTGGGCATAGACACCAAACTAACCCAAAAATAAATGAAATAATTAAAGAGTTTAATAGCATCATTTGTACGGAAATTCAATGCATGTGATTCAGTCAATCAGAAACGAAATGGAAGTTTTTGCAACAGGTTGGGCCTGGTGAAAGACAGGCTGAAATGATTGGTTCGACGCAGAAACCGGCATTGAATGCTGTTGGAGGGATAGAGGTTGCTGGGACAGACGAACAACACTTCGGTCTACTCTAGATGTGCTGTTGCTGAGGTATTGGGGTGTACTGGCCGATGCTTGAAGTCGTTGTTTGTGGTTTCTGCTATGGTGGTTCGCAGAATCCGACCGGCTGAAGGTTTTTTCGCAACCGGGCACAGTGCAGGGAAAGCGTTGGTTGCTGACGTGGATCATCATATGCCTACTCAGGTGCCCATTGGTGGAAAAGTTCTTCGGGCACCCCGGATGGGTGCACTTGAAACGGTGACGTTGCGGGGGAGTCATAAGGGCCGCCTGGGACAGCTGGCGCAACTTGAAGTCTGGGCTTCCCTTGGTTGATTCATCTTGGTGCCGCAACTCCTCAGCGCTGTGAAGCTCGTCACTCAGAGACTGCGGGGTCATTGGAACGTAGCTGAAGTCGGGAGTAGAGACGTGTGTTGCTGCGGAGTTAGAGTAGATGTTGGGATGCATGATGGGATGAGGGGCTTGCTGACTCGAGTCTCGTTTATCCTGTCGATTCATATACGTCGATCGGGAAATTTCATTTGACCCTTCCGTTCCCTTCCTACTGGCTGGCTTGAAATTTCATAACAGGAGTTGAACGAACTCGTTTGGATCTCCGTCCAACCCAGTTACATCTCCACTTTTCTGGCGATGCGGCTCGAACCCTAGGGCAATCCTGTGGGAAAAGTGCAGGGGGCACACCAGGAAAGGCGCCAAAATCGTTCATAATCCAGGACAAGACCTTCGCTTCTGCGTGCCTACTCAAGGAGCGTGGGATAGGTCGGATTGGACCCCATACTGCCGAAAATGAAAATTGCTGGTCAACAGAATCGCAATTAAATTTCCGTTGAAAGATGGACCGCCGCTGCTCGTTTATTCATGAGGTTACCCATGCAAGTGAAACGAATGAATACAATCCACCGCAAGGCTTCATTGCTGGCCAATTTGACTCGTCGTTGTTTTTCCCAGGATGTTCGTATTTCCTACGCGTTGCACAAGCATTTGTCTGCCACCCAATCAGAGCAGTACCTGAAAACAGGGACGTGTGCCCAAGCTGGGAGGTTTGCGAGCCGCCTTTGCACAAGTCCATTGTGCTTGATATTGTCGACAAGAAATGATCAAGAATATTACATGACTTTATTCAATCAGATAAGAAATGGAGGTCTTTGAAATGGTGCGAGAGGACGGTAAGATTGGAGCTCGCAGTAATTGCGTTTCCCTGTGAAGTTCCTGTGGAGGTGACGGATAACCTTGGACTCGCTGTGTCAGATTGGTGGGACCAGAAACCGTATTGCAGATACTTTGTATTTTGAAGTCATACGACATAATGGGTTGATGGGAATAGCGTCTCCAGTGGGCAACGCGGTGTTGCTTCGCTGCATCTGAACGAGAGAACCGATGGTGACATTCCGGCACGTTGCATGTATAGTTTTTCACTCCAGAGTGGATTCTGCTGTGCCGGCTCAAGTGGCCCTGCGTGGAGAAAGTCTTGGCGCATTGGAGGCAATGAAAGCGCAATTTTCCTTCATGAGCTGGAGAACCCGAGTTGCGTTGAGACACATTCGCGGCTGATTCCTCTGATGCAGTGCTCGAAGCATAGTCAATCATGTTGGAACAGACGGGATGGTGAGCGATGGTGCTCCTCTTTAAGCTTGGGGTTATAGAAAATTTCATGGAACACAGCAAGTTCTACTCCAAAGCCTTGTTTATGCGGCCATCATTGCTCCTTCATTGAAGGGTTTGAATCGTTGTAGAGGGGAGGAGACGTGCTCGCTTGGCGATGCATGTGACATTTCCTTGTCCCTTTACCTTTATCCGACTAAAATAATTGCATCTTTATAACAGCAACGCACACCGTTTGAATTTGGAACAAGACGAAGGAGGCAGGAAAATAGGAACAGGATCTAATATGTCACAAGGAGAAAGGCACGAAGGTGAATATCTAATCACAAAGAAATTTGATAGAATTTTTGTGGGGGGAGATAACAATCACACCAGATGTGATGCTGGATGGAACTACACAGGCCGGCAATGGGTTGTTTACCCGCAACGAATGTCGAGGATGGGATGGATTCACACTACCGACAGAGTACTTAGGAGTCGTATAAACATATGGCGCATTGGTTGCTGGTGGTGTTGGCGGTGTGGTAGAAAGTGTGTCTGCAAACAAGGAAGCGGAAGGTGCTTGATCACGCGTCACTCCCGATAAGAGGACCTTGCAGGCAATTTTCTCGCTTTCTCGAAGCATCATCAGGCTCAATCGCCGTTTGTGAGATCGGCTATGTTGTTCGCGGTTGTCTGCTCGGAAGAAAGTCCGCGCACAACCTTCTACATCGCATTGGAAGCGCTTGATTCCCTACGAGACCAAGCAAGAAGTCACGTCAATGTCTGCTAATGAAATCAACAACAGCTTACCTTGTGAATGCGGTTGTGTCGAGAGAGTTGGCCACTGTGTGAAGAAATACTGTCAGTGTGCGACAAGGAATCAGGATGCTCCGACAAAGAAAGGAAGGGCCATGCGACTCTGACCACGCGCTTCCACTTAGTGACTCGCTTTAGGAGGACACAAGGCGGAAGTCGGACCTCCAGCAACACCCCACAGTCATAGTCCGCTGTGCCCCAAAGAACCAATTTGCACGGTTGAGGAAGGGTCCCACAGACGGAGCAGAACGGGCACCATACTCACGAAGTAGAGAAGTCCTTGCCACAGCCCTCATGCTTGCAAGGGAACCGCCTGGTAGAGGTGGGTACAGAGTCGTCGGAAAGGGACGTGGAGGACGGCGATGTAGGTGTACCATCATGATCCGCCGTCATATGCAGACTGGCATTGAAGCCATGGGCGAACTCTGACACTGGTTTGGTGAGCATGATGGGTCCAATTTGTCTGCAATCGGAAGGGAAGGGGCTTTTGAATGATGAACTTGAGGCAAAAACAATTTTTTTCTTGGGGCAAGGCCACTCCAGCGTGTGGGGCGCTCCAGTGATTAGTTCCAGCTTTCCATATGCGGCCGTGGGAGCGCAGAGTGATCTATTATCTGTCTTAAGGCACAATCATGCACACGATAGCGAATGAAGACTGAGGGTTCTGGAGCCAGTGCAATAGGCGTCGGGCGGCAATTTTGCCTAGGCTGATGCAGCGCACCCGGGTGTTTAAAGCGGCATTCGTGGGGCAAGGCATGCATGATGCCTGCATTGCCTTCTGACAAACTTTCCTGGAAACCACACAACCAGAATATGCTTTCAGAGTACTCACATAGTAAGGTACCTGATATGCTGTTGCTGATATCGGATAAGTTGGGGTGCTGTATGTCCTCACTCCCCGCTTCGACAAGCCCACCCAATCAAAACAGCGCTGGTGCTTCACTGTGAAGTCCGAACCCATCCAATTACGGGAGCTGCTCGATGCCTGTCATCCGGCACCGCAGCTCCAGTTGCTTGATGTTTTTCGCACGGATGGACGAAGCGGGGCACAGGTAATTAGGCTCAAAGAGGCGATCAAAGAGGCGATTGTTTATCACTGTTGAGTCCAGATTTTCTCGGATCCGTCTTTCTTCGAGCGCGAATGGGAATCAGTGGTGCGAAAAGAACGAGGAGAGCGCGTGGCGAGGCGTCAAACACGCAAACACAGACATGTTTGTTCATTCACAATTTGCCTTACAAGCGATGCCCCTCTGACTCTGATTTATTGCAGCCCACGGAGGAAGCCTTCCCTGTCAGTGAAAGCGACGTTGTTCCACTCTAGTCGGTCTCCAATGTCTACCATTCAAAAAATACTGTATGAAAGCAAATTTTCTATTGAGAAACCCCCCGAACCCGCAGAATGTCAACAGAAATAGAACCGAAATGAATCTGAGCTGCTTGTTGTGCGTCGGCGCGAATGCGCTCGAAAGCCTGACCGTTCACATGTTTTACGCGCACTGTGAACAAACTTGAAATTGGCCGATGATCTGACATGGTACTTTCGTTCCTTTCATAGCTTACTTGAGATATTGATCGGCCTTTCCACAATATCTGCTCATAAATTCCTGGGATGAGTGCGAATATTTCAAACTATGTAACTGACCCTGTCACACCAAGCCGGAACACGCTTTTTGTCACTGGTATCATAATTGTTGGAATTGATGTCGTACTTGAAGGTTGGTGCGAACCGAATGGGTCCTTCAGAGAAACCACGCAATCCAAACTGAGAATTGGTTACAAATTGATCTGTAAGTTGATCTTTTGCCTGGTCAAGTGGAAAATAGTCAACACTACGCGGTTGTGAAACCTGACATACCAAGAGGTCTCCCCAACTTTGCAGCTTGATAAGCCCGAGCACTTTGTCTCGATCCATGTCAATCCGATAATTTAAGTCCCCGCTGAAAAAAATGTTCTCATGATCCTGCGATGGCAATGAGACAAAGTGCTCCAAACTGCGAACCATTCACGAACCAGGACGAGACTTCCATCGCCTCCTTGAACGAATACGCCGTCAGTTGCGCGCATCGGAGTGAATGAAATCTGATCTCGGATCGAGATAACATCGTTGTTTCGTGCGCTCACGTGGCTTTGATGGGCAGCCATATGACAGTTAACAAAGCAAAACGAAGAGTCTTCAAGCACGATACGAAGTCCAATTCCACCCTGTGAAGCAATATAACCACATATTCAGCGCGCTATACAAAATCAATGCTTTCGCAGCTAATAACACTGACCTTATTTCCGTGAAACCCACCCATGCCTGTCTTGACTTGAGAAACACTGATACTAGCCGGCACGCACTTTTGATGCTCCTCCTCCTTCAAAAATACACATTGAAAGAGTCCGAACAAGGAATGGCACTCCAATAGACGATACTGGACGTGAGGCAAACAGTCTGAAAGTGCTCGAACAATCCGATCCCTCCAATATCCCATTCGATTATCACCACTCTTGGGTACAGATTTTACTACACCTGTACTTTCCATAGCCTCGAAAAGCATTTGTTTCGCGTTCGCTTTTTTGCTTTCCAGGTCGACAAGTTCTTGAAAACCAATCGCAATAATCGCTGGCGCAGATTCTAGTTGGTGTGATTGTGCAAATTTGAGAAACCATTGGTCCAGAACTTGTTCAGAAGACGGAAGTGCCTCCAGACTGTCGGGTTTGCAAGCATTAATGTTCCAGCTTCCGACAAACACTCCAATTTCTCGATAGCTGCAAAATTGGTCTTCCCGTTCTTTCGTATAAGCCTCTGAATAATGCATATTTAGCGGCGCAGCCCTCTCTAGATTGGTGAATTGAGGACTTACCTAACCAATCTTTCTCCAAAAATCCATCCCACACCTTGATTTGACCGACATCCATCGCGCAGCTCACCACAAATAGGTTTCCAGTGGTTACCAAAGCTGCATAATCCGTAATCATGGCACCCACTCCCGCGGAACTTCCTGGAACTACAACGCTTCCCACGCTGTGAGCAACAAACTCGCGCACAAGAACCCAAGAGTCCCAAACACTGGTAGGATAAATTAGGCTAGTTTTTAAAAAAAAACTGATTAAAAATTAAATGCACCTTGTATCGTAGACAGCAATGCGACCCGTTCCAAACCCCGTCCAAACCCCCTTCCCCCTGCCCTGCGGCAAGGCCAAGCTCACCACCTTGTAAATGCCGGTACTGACCACGTAACGCTTTGTCACTCCACTACTCTCCCAAACTATGATTTTACCATCGTCATGACCCGAATACACAGGTCCACCAATTTCGGTAAGACCGCCTCCAGCTATACAAGAAAAAGATCCCGCAGTACCGCCGACGTCCACCCGCGCACGCAAAAACCCAGAGCCACCCGTGCCTGGCATGACAGCCTCACCTGCCAGCATAGGTTCATACACTTCCAAGATGCGCCCGCCCGCGACCCACAGCATTCGCGCGAGCAACCCAGAACTGCGCTGTTCCTGCGGACACACAACGTGCGCGACTGTCTGTCGGCTCGAGACGCGCAGGCTACGCGCGAGGCCACGGGCGAGGTTCACGGCAGTACCGCCGCTATTGCCGCCGTTCCAGACGCGCAGGCCTCCCTGGTCGTCGAGAGACCAGATTTCAGGGAGTGTGAGGTTTGGAGTTGTGGGATGTGGGAGGGTTGCATTGAGAAGATGGGTGATTGAACTCTGGTGAGCTGTCCGGCGATCAAATATGGAGATTTGCGGCAGTTGAGTCATGTCCAGGCAGATGATTTCACCGGTCTTTTCCAGTCCGATCCAAAGGTAATTTGTAAAATCTGGCAAAAAAGGCGTGTAAGAGACTGACGAGAGATCGTAGTGAAAGAAAGTAACCTTGGATGTGAGGCGTGGGAACAAATATGATCGTAGATACTTTCAGCGTTTGATCGTTGATCGACGATGAATTATTCGAGCGATCGAGCGACGATGTGGTCAGCGAGGACATACTACCCCCAACTGAGTTGAGCGGCGAGGTGGATGTGCCCAAAGGGTTGCTGAAAGAGAAGACACCGACTTCGCGGGCTGCCAAGGAGACATGGTTACGAATATTTTTTTTCCTTCAAGGCAACGAAGGGCGAACCTCCTTCCGCCATTGAGTAAACGCGTAGATGCTTCTCGCCGACGGAGACGGCACGCAAGTTTGCAAAGGCGAAGGCACGCATCGCTCCACGATGGACAGCCTCTATGCAGTGCGGTGGCAGAGCGGATGGATGTGGAGCGGGCAGATCACGCGGCATGTCTGAGGCTAGGGATGGCGCGTGTCTGGCGACCGAACCTTGAGGCCCTCCACCGGCGAGTCCTACTCCACCTCCAGCACCCGAGCCGCCTCCGGTATTCAAGTTGATCACACTGGCATTGAGACCACCGCCTGCAGCAACCCCGCCGCTGTTGCGTGGTGGAAGCGGGGGCGGTGCGCCCCTTCCGCCTCCGTTGGGGCCTCCCGCATCGACACCGGTGCCGGCAGACAGCAGCGACGGAATCGCGGCAGCTGGTGGCGATGAGCCCGCGCTCAAAGTTTGGAAGGCCGGCCGTGAGGGTAGAGGAGGGGGCCCCGCATTCGCGCTCACGCTCACGCTTGCATGCGTCGCAGACGGCGAAGACACGGGCGACGACGTTGACAACGGACCCGTGCGTCGCGACGGAGGCGGTGGTGGCGGTGGACGTCTCTTCGGAATGTCCGACATCTTTTTCTGAGGTGTCACAATGTGGCTGGCATTCTGGTGGTTCCTCCCCACCCTGCTCGTGCATGCATGCACTGTGGTGATGGAGGGTGAAAGGGGAGATTCAACGACACAGGCTGCGGTGCTGTTGGAACGGAGGTCAGGAACACGTCCTGCGACAAGCTTTGCTGCCTCTCATGCTTTTGTCGGGGCATGATCGGCATTTGTGCGTTGAACCACTTTGGTGGAGGGCAAGCGGCTCAGAAGCCGGAATGACGACAGACGCTGTTTTAGGAAGCCTTGGAGACAATCTGAGCGTGTCCCCTTCCTCAATGACGGAGTTGCCTGATTCAATCCATAACCCGCATTTGCATCAGTTCACGGTGTTGCCTGAGTCACTGTGCACTGGGAAGGTGCTGGTGGCAGTTCACGGTGGTAGTTGTGATATATCCACCAAGCTGACAGTGGCTGCCCGGATGGGAACTGAGGCTCTTTTCATTGCAGATGCTGACAACTTCTATGCAGGCTGGTGGACTGGTCTATGTACCAGTTTTGTCACCGAGTCTCGGGCTATTCCTTGCGTTGCGATCAGCTTTGTCGAGTATTCAACAGTGTCCTCTGCTGCAACAATCAGTGATAATGGTTCCCTACGCGTTCTTATCATTCTGGACGACCCTTCTGGATTTTTCATTCTGGTGCCCTTTGCATGGCCGTTTGTCTTCGTTGCCCTTTTTGAGGTTTCAGCGTTTCTCAAGAGGAAGCAGGCGGGCCATGTCCGCTAAACGCGCGCTGGATAGCTTACGCGTCGCCATTGTTGGCGATTCAGCGCGCAAGGAACCAGATTCTGCGTGCGCAGTGTGCTAGGAAGCCTACCAATGCGGGGAGACAGTGCGACCTTGCTATGTCGACATGACTTTCACACTGAGTTTGTTGACAAGTGAGGGTTTCTGTTGTTTTTGCTGGCTTGCTACAACATTGACAGGAGTTTAATCAGGTGGTTAATAATTGTGGTTCCTATTTGCCCCCTTTGCAAGAAATCAATTGAGCGACTGACGATCTGAAATTGGGCACCATGAACAGAAGTTTGCATACGCAACGACAGGAAATGGGGTCTTAGAATATCGAGCTGGATTCCTTCGTCCCTGTTACGAGACGTAGCTCTATCTTTATTCCTAGCGGTCTCTGGAAAGAAGACAGTCCTTCTGCTTCTGCAACCAGTGACATGCAGCTCGTGCTTTTCACCTCGTTTGGTGCTGAAGCTCAAGAAGAAAATGACGGAATTGTGCCACAAGTCGAGTAACCTGCATTCATATGACCTCATTTCTGAAAGCCCTCATACGTATAGAAAAGGAAGAAAAAGCGAATCAGTTTTTGTTGCCATGTTCGGCGAAAGCGAGGAACCTCACGAAAGTCTTGCACTTGCCCTCGTGGCGCTAGCGGTCCTTGCTTCGACGGGTTGGTTGCGAGTTGGATGGCTTCTGTGGAACTGTCGTGGTGAGAATGCGCGACAGGGATCCTCGTGAACGACGGTCTTGTGCACACCTTCTCCGCGGTTGCGCCGCCGCCATCACTGTCATCCTTGCCATCGTCATCGACTCGTAGCACGCGGACGCCGTCGTCGTCTGCTTCGACAGCGGCGGCGAATCGGCGCGTGGAGGTGCCGCGACGGGTGACTGGATTCCTTCGATTGTTGGGCCCCAACTGACAGTTTCAACTCGGACCCACCCGACCCTACCTATTACAAACCAACGCATCTTTGTCAACAGTTGCCCCATCTGCCCAGTCTGCTCTCGCTGCGCGGTCGTCGCCAGGCTGCTCTCCCAGGCACCTCACAGCCACCCGCCGTCACGTGCACCATCGCCCCTGACACGGACCCTGCAGCAGACACCCTGCTGTGCAATATTTTCGGCATTGCAGAACATAACATGGTTCCCGCTCCCGCTCTCGCAATCGAAACGCACATGTCTCAGCAAGCACCCTTCTCGTCGAATGAATCCGCGCACCCCGTTTCTCCTGGCTCCCAAGAGGACGACAATAATGACATCAAGCAAGAATCAATAGATGAATTATACATGGAAAACGGCGACGACGACGACGATATGGATGATTGCACAGAAGACTTTCTCGCAGACATCGTGGGTCGACGCGATTGCAATGGCGATGACGTGCTTTCCTTAGTAGGCCTTCTCATGGATGCAAATTCAGACATTGAGAATGTGCAGAATGTGAGCGCCATTCAGCCACTCGACGAAATGGATCTGGACGACGACGACCTCGACCTTAACGACAGTCATGATACCAGCGTTGAAGAATTTTCTGACGAAGACGACGAAGAGAATGAAGACGAAACTGGATTCTATGATATGCAGTTTGCCCGAAGGCACCCTCCCTCGTCAAGCATCTTGTCGTCTCATTCACGGCTTGATAGCGTCATTTCTGCGACGGGCACCATTGTGGCGGCTCCTGCACCGCTAATCGAACATGGGCAAGCCCCCTCTGCAAATCTGGCCTCTGGCACTACTGTGATTTCTTTACCTCCGATTCTTCCGGCAAAGTTGGGACCACCTTCATCCACCTCGGAACCGAATGCAAGTTTGAATGCATCTTCTTCAAGCTCTCGAGCACCTTCAGAAAGCGCGGTCGGCCATACGCTACGCCGTCGCCGACTCTTCCCTTCACTACCGCGGTTTTCAAGCGCCTCCTTGATTGGAACACCATCAGGTATCGCGAGTGTGACCCCCACAACTCCGTCCCAGCCATCTTCAGCATTCGCAACCCACCAGGGCATTAACACACCAGTCTCTCCTGTGGTAGGAACTGGGCATCCGCAGACGTGGCGTTCTTCCACGTCTAGGCGCCTTCGTCAAATTCCACGAAGAATTCGAAGGAATGTCGGTGCAGTTGGGCGTGGATCATCTTTGGTGGCATTCGGCGCTATTCTCTTGCTAATGATGTTGTGGATTCTGCGGACAAGAGGATGGGGCCTATTGCCACGATTCTGGCAACTTATGTCAAGAAGAAATAGCGCGAATACATAACATTTGAAAAAAAAAAGAACATATTAATCATCCATCGTGATCCTGATCGTTGTCACCTTCATACAGTTCACGTTCATCAAAGTCATTCAGCTCCTTGTCACGGCG
Source organism: Chytriomyces sp. MP71 (assembly GCA_025201725.1). Classification (NCBI taxonomy): domain Eukaryota; kingdom Fungi; phylum Chytridiomycota; class Chytridiomycetes; order Chytridiales; family Chytriomycetaceae; genus Chytriomyces; species Chytriomyces sp. MP71. The sequence continues at coordinate 16,275 of MU614765.1, forward strand.
TAGACGCTGAGAAGGATCCAGCCCAAATTTGTCCTGGTCTACCCTCATGTCGGCATTCTTATCCTCCGCCTCGTCAATCTATAAGTCATTCTCCATTATTCCACATCCCCATCAAACTGCTGAAGACTAACCTCCCAATTCCCAGTTTCCGGATTGAATCCCTGAAGATCTGGCGGAATCTCATTCATTGCAACACTGGGCGCCCAATTCAGATTTCTGAGGTTCTCGCGAATAGCTATAATGATTTGATCCAAGTACTGCCGCGTGTTTGCGTTTTCCGCGTTGCGATCAACATTGTTGGAGTGAAGTTTGTAGTCTGGCCCATAATGCATTATGTACTGATTGTCCGGAAGAGCATCGGGGAGTTCTGTATTCGTGCAAACCGCAGTTTCATACGTCCACGCCCTTGCCACGTTTCTAAACAGGGAAGCAAAATCAAGTCAGAGACTAGACAACAGGAACGAAAGACTCACCGAATGGTATATCCTCCGCCTCCCAGCACCAGCAAAGGCACTTTGAACTTTTTCATGAACGCAACGCAGTGTCCATGCCCGCGGACGCTCAGATTGAAGGATCCAAGCCGGTCTCCTGCTAACGAGTCTGCACCGCACTGCAGGACCACAGCTGAGGGCTGATATACGTCCATGACGTTTTGCATGACTTTCTCAAAAATGTACGCGTAGGATGCGTCGTCTAGGAATGTGTAGGAACCACAATGCTTAAATCAGGCGGGAGCCAAGCACCTAATCATGCTGTACAAATCTTACCAATATGCTCTTGCAGGGGCACGTTGACAGCGTAATTCTTTCCCGTGCGAATCCCGATTTCGTCCAAAGATCCAGTTCCAGGGAAGAACGAACCGTCATACCGGTGGAATGACACAGTCATGACGCGATCCGACTGTATTGCGTGGTTTCAGAGGAACGCACGTATGAAAAATCAAGCACGTGCGATTCAGACCTGATAAAAGGCTTCTTGGACACCTATTTGTTTTTGAATGAGCATGCAAAATAGGGACAGATGAACGAAAGTGAGCACCATCGCCATGATGAACGTCAATATCGATGTAAACAACTCGAGGATATACTCTGAAACATAAATGTTAGAGAACGCTCGCCTGGTCGCCACCTACCGGAGCAACTGCAAAATCCCCAGAACTATATCATTCACGTAGCAGAAGCCGCTGGCTTCAAACTTTTTCGCATGGTGTAATCCACCCGCCCAATTGATGGCTATGTCTGTCCCGGCGCAGAGCTTTCGGCCCCCTTCTATGGAGCCCCCCGCAGCTGTGTGTGCAAGACACAAATTCAGCATCATACATCATGTGGGACAAAAGGGCACATACAGAGCCTGCAAAAGTCATAGAGCCCCTCAAAAACCGGACAGTCGTCCACGCCAACATTGAAGCGCGAAAGGAACTTTGAGAAGGCGTTCGCGTTGTCAGGCGTGACCCTCCGCAGAAACTCAATGTAATCCTCCGAGTGGAATTCTGTCATTTCCGCTTCTGTCGCGCGTCGCTGTGTGAAGCACTGCATTTTCTTGTGAAGTCCATATCCAACTATAAGGTTGTGAGCGAGTCTGTCAAAGGCCCATCGTGAGTAAGCATGCGAGCATTCAATCAGCGAATGCACAGACCCAAGCCGTGCTGGCTTCATTGGATGCCCTTCGCCATAGTGGAACTTCGCCGATGTTTCTAATGCAGCACTCTGGTAAAAATACAGCACGCACAGACCGCACTTGCGGATTGCTCAATCGCACTAACCATTGTAGAAGTATGCCACCTTATCCTTGTTTGTGGCAGTGAGGTTCAGGTTCACGGAAGAGGACGGCCCTGGCCCAGCTGCGGCCATTTCCACAATATTTTCCTCCTTTCCTGGTTTATTTGTTCTAAATAAACCTCATTGATTGAGCGCAGCACACGTCAATCAAAGAACTAATATCGTCAACACTCAAAACCCCCTCCAAAACAAGGGAAGAATGCTCCGCGACAACAACCGAGTGAAAGGAAGAATAGGACTCCACAATATTTCCCTGTAGTTTAAATTATAAAATGAGTTGATAAAATAATAACATAACTTTTAACTTGCCTTGATATGAAGCAACAACACGGCCTCTGTCCGCTTATCTCCCAGGTAATCTCCCATTTTCGCCACAACTATCCCGATCTTGGCTTGCACACTTTGAGCAAATGCATTACTGACTTCAACGCATCGCTGAGGACTTGCGAATGCCTGCATCCCGAGCCGCTCCCCTCCACCCTTCGCGCTCTTAAGCCGAAAAGCCGTTACCTTGATCATGAAACTACTGACAGGCTCAACGCATGCTTTAACAGTGTCCAAAATCATGTCTTCACAAGTTTGCTTCAAACTGAGGTTGACGCTTAGTTTGGAATCTTTCGAAATGTTCTCAACGAGGCGTGGCACCAGCATGGAAGGCAGTTGAGTCGTGAGAAAAGTAAGTCCCAGTGTTGGCAAGTTAGTCAATCCCCATTTGTTTTGGAAAATATTTGTCAAAGCATCTGTTGACTCAAGTCGTAAGATCACGAAGGTATGAAGTTAACGCGAGAAATACCTGAAATAGCGGAGAAATCGATGACGTCTTCCTTCCTCACAAACGTGGAATCGAATGGAGCGATTTGTTCTCGAAACATAAGCAAGTTCTTAATAATGAAAAATTGACCATCAAGCCTGGTCTGCTCGTACAAAATAAGAGGGGGCAATCATGAAATTAATATACTATTTTTCTCACCGTTTTCATCCCAATTAGCTCACCAGCCGAGATCATACTTTTACGGCATAAGTCTAAAGCTTCTTGCGCTAAATCTTCAAAAATAGCGCGCTGAAAACGACCATGAGCAAAATTACAGGCCCGTAGTCGCGCTCACCGGCACAGCCCGATACAACTTTCCCAGAATGTAAAGAGCCTTGTGCAAGGTTGGGTACCATTCCCCAGACCCATACACTAATTTGCCTGATGAGATGGTACGTTGCAATGCTTCATCACTCAAAGATTTGCTAGATGACTTGCTGAGCTTCGTAGCAGATTCAACAGATTCATCGATGGTGGACGTCGGCTCTTGAACCAAAACATCGTTTTCCAGCACACTAAACGTTGAAGGATCAGCTTCAAGCTGAGGAACCAAATCCGGAACCATGTTGGCCTGAGCTAGCATCGAGTTTGGAATAGGCACTAATGTGATGACGGTGAGATTCAAAGATTCTCACGTATGTTGTTCTCACATTTTTTGCTGCGTACGAACACATCCAATTCTCGGTCTTTGGGACTGAAGAGTTCAATCTCTTGTCGAACTGATCAGTGAAAATGCGGGTAAATGCCTATGCGATCAGCTAGACTTGCACACACTCAACTGTACTCAGCAGCACGGAACGCCAGCCTTTCTTGAGCATCCTCCAAAATTTTTCCTACAACGTATTTCACAGGGGCAGCGTCTCCTTTTGGCACGACACGACTGCTGCTAGCAACCGTGGTAGTAGGACTCAAGGCCCCATTTATACCACCTCCATCATTAGCGGCAGTCAGATTGTCAACAGACTCTAGGTGCAGATACAAGGATCGGCAAAGGTCCGCGAGGACGTCGATACGTTGTTCACGAACAATGCGTGGGCGCAAGTGATCGTAGAGGGAAACAGACAATTCATCCAGGTATTGACTGCGATGTCGAAGGTGAATCAACAGTAACGCAGAGTAAAAAAAAAAGGCATCCTCACACTAATTCCGCTTCACCCAGCTTGAAATATTGACTGAAAAGGCCGCATTCATCGGCTGAAAGACTCATGATATATGCCGCACCATTTTTGGCCTATTTGCATGACCAGGTTAGGATGCGACTTAAGCCTGAAGTCATGTTTCTACTCTACCACTTGCAAGACATCCGTACTTTCCGCAAGAAATCCATCAACAGTTTTAGATACGCCCGCTGAGACCAATTGTTTGCGCACTCCAAAGTACGCGTCCAGGCATTCTCCCAACAATCCATAGTACTCTGAATGACTGGGGATTCGAGCTTCAATTTCGGCTACCAATCCTCGTAAAGACGAGTCCGCTACAGCCTTAAATTTGGCATAAAGCAGTGCTGTTTGCAATGATTGTGCAGGAAGTATTGCCGGATTCTTTTTGAAGTGATGTGAGGTGTAAGAGCTTCATAAAAATTGGAGTACCTCTCGCTCGGCAAGTACGCGAACAATATCATCACCGAGCGCGCGCATACTTGATACAAAATGCATTTTGATCAAAGTGAGACCGCGCGTTATACACTGCCTGAATTTCATTCGGTAAAGTTCTGCGTCCTTATACAGTTTCTGAGGTGGAAAAAAGTTGGTGAATAACGCCACGCATAGCTAAAAAACGAAAGCTTGATATACGAACATGATCTTCCACAAATGCAAGCGAGTCGTCCAGCCGCGCGAGCATTGGCACGAATTCCGTGTCCAAAACAACGCCATCAACACCCGTTCCATTAAACAAACGAACCGCAGGCTCCAACACATTGAATTTGATGAGCCTATCTTCTAATTCCTGGCTCAAATGCTCGAGATCCTGTTGTTCCTTGAGGAGACTTTGGCACTCCTGAGAATGCGAGGTGGTTCAATAATATCCTGAATCCAATAAAGTGATACTGGGGCGCACCCTTTTGAGCGCCTCGGTGCGGCTTTCGACAAAGTCAAAGCTTTCGTGCTGTTGGTCAATGAGCAGAGCAACATTGTCGACCAGTGCGATCAGAAAGTCGCAATGTTCAAGACGCTCGCGGATGGCATTGAGAAACGCCCAGTATTGCTGCTCGTGCTGCTGTTCCATGCTCTGCTCCAGCGCAGAGAACCATGCCATGAAGTCAGCTGTCGTCGCGATCGTTTGAACCGTTTTCGCAGAATGCACGTCAACACCGCCGGGAGTGGTATTCACCGTCCCGTTGCTCACGTCCAATGGTGTGTTCGCTTTCGCGTTGTTCGTGCCGGCCTTGGCGGAGTCTACGTCGACACCGATTGAGGTCACTGAATTCACTTCTGGTCGACGCGCATTCGGGCTTCCAAACACATTTGAAGCGAATTGAGCCAGTATGTCCATGCTGTCGCTCTGTTCTGCACTCAGTCGTGCATTTGACCCATTCCAGTTCATTCCACAATCCTTTTTCTCACTCTCTTGCAACAAGGCATATGCCAGTGCAGAAACAAAAAGAATTAACCGGAATAATTAAATTATTTCGCTCCAACGAGAGAGAGAAGCTCGATTGCTTGCATTTGTCGGATGCGCTCTAGCGCAGGCCCTGCGAGTCAAATGATTAGCATTAATACTCGTGACTTGAGAAATACTCACCGAACTGACTGAGCCTGGCACAAGCAATCGCTATGTTCTTCTGTGTGCTTTGTTGAGATCTGTTCATTCGATCTGATGAGAACCGTAGCAGCTCCACCAGAGGCTCCGTAAGGCCGCATTCATGAAGAATTTTGCAATGATTGGCTGCCAAGATGGTTGTTAAGAGGAGTTTGCAGAGATTCCACGACAATACAAACCATTCCGCAGGCATTCAGATAGAGCTAAGGCTGCATTGCCTATAATTCTATCAAACACCTCAAGTAATTCATTTGAACCAGTAAGTGTTGTTGTTTTCTTGAAGACGATGTCGCGGCAAGCTTTGACGAGACGCATCAGTGTTTCAAGGCCTCCATCGCTCTCCCAGCGTTTCAGTATGCTACTCCTCTCGAATTCGTCATTCATTTTGGTTAAACACCCTGTACAAATTTGAATCCAGTGTCCAGATTCGTTCAACAACGTCTTGGAGAGATTTCCAGACTCGAGTTGATGACATGCCTTTCCAAGATGTTTCACGATTTCCATCGTATCCCAAGATGTTTCGCAGAATCTGAAAAAGGGTTTGGGATTCCTTGACTGCAGTTTGGCAAGCAAGGCAAGTGCAATCCCGGAACTATTGTGCTCTTCCATAGAAACAAAAAGCATTGCAAGTGGAATAAAATGACTTTCGATGGTCTCGTTTTCCAATGGTGAATTACACACTGTGATCCAATTGTGAATACACATGAGGATTTTTTCTTGGCCAATGACAGTGTTGTCCTTCAGCACGCCTTCGCACAGGAGGCGGATGGTGGTATCACGATATTTCGACAATTCTGAGAGTAGCTTGGGATCTCCTTTAGGATTGCTTTTTGTGAATTTCAAAAGAGCCATGATACACTCGCAGATGTGGTCAAACATAAGGGCGTCAGTTTTAGGCGTTTGTTCCAGCCAGCAACAACACGCCGCCACAAAATCTCTGAAGTTGAGGCCAAGCTTAGAATAAATGAGAGATGTACAGCCTGGCCAAGAGGTCAACGTAGATTTGAAGATTTGAAAAATTGAGGAGGTAGTTTGAGAAATCCAGATATGTGCTTGAGGGTTGGCTGCTCCTGAATGTCCGGATGATAAAAACGATATTGTTGCCTGGAAAAATGTTTTCCACGTTATAAGAGACTCCTTGCTAGACGTCAAGGAATACACGAGCTCCTGTATTCCCATTTCACATTTCAAACATTGAGCTATAGTTGATGAGATATTAAACATAGCTTGAATATTATAGGTTGATGGCATAGATTGTGGCTGTATTTGGTATTTCTCCATGCTGTCCAGGGAGGCCCTGATCATGGATGTCAAGCGACCGTTCCTTGAGCATTCAAACATGTTACCGTCATTCTCTGATATGGCTGCAGATACAATAGGAAGAATGAAATTAATCGTGTTTGCGGAAATTAAAGTGATTCCATCAGCAGTCTCAAAAATCTGATTTAGGCAACCAATTACTCGATAAATGGTGCGAACGTCAATAGAGATACCAGACTGAATAAAATGGCCGAACTTTAATAACCTGAGGATGGTGTCGGAATGGCTTTTGAATCCGTCTGAAGAACCCTTCTGCATGATATTTTTTCGTAATTCAGCTTGAAACGCTGATTGTGCTGCCTCCAATGACTTTAGTATGATTAACTCTTGAAAACTGTAGTCAACATTTGTAGGTGCATTCACATCCTGGTCCCGAAGCGTCTCCAATCGAGCAGTCACTCTGACTTTTGCCAAGTAAGCGCGGACTTCTCCATCTTTTTCGAGTAAAGTCTCTTTTTGATGAGAAATTCTTATCATTCTTTCCACATCCTCTGCAGATATGACGGAACACTTAGGATTTGAAGCAGCGAGCTTTTCAACAAACTTTTTCACAATCCCGAAGTCATCACAGGCTCCTGTTGGATCATTCAAAGCAAATTTGGCGCATCCTCTTCTCCAGTAGGCTTTACAAACAATATTTTCTGTGATACACAATTTTCCTTGTTCATGGCCAGAAACCACAACATCACAGTCTTCGATGGCTCCACTATAGTCCTTCACGCAGATACGAGCAAATGCTCTATTTGTGTAAAGGGATGCTTCTGGCTCAATAGGTTCAGGGTTGCTGAGGTTGAACTTGTTCAAGAAGCCAAACGGATCTTTTGACTCATCTGAAGCCTTTGGTCGATGATCAAAATCATAACGTATCAGGTCATCACGCGCTGGCTTAAGGCATAAATTGATAGCTTGTGTATAGTACGATATGGCCGATGACGCGTCGAGCACTTTGATAGCTTCATTTCCAAGGTCTTTGCTTTGTTTCGAGAGCTCCATAACTTTGTCTTTATCTGACTTTCCAGCATGATTCGTTCTGAGTGAGTAAGGCTTCTTTTTCGTTTTCGTTGGTTCTGATCTCATTGTTGGCTTGTTTGTTGGTTTTGACTTGTCCTCGTCCACCCCTTCATCGATCAACTCAAAGCGTGAGTAGTCCAAACTCGTTTTCGGAATTTTCTTCTATTTTGCATTCAATTTAAGCTGATAATCGCTTTCTATTGAAGCAAAAGGAAAAGCACCTTCACAGCCTTATCTGGTGGAGCGACGATGTTTTCAAGTGCCTCGGTCAACGCAACGGATGCATTCTTTGATCTATCGCTTGTCACGTTCAATGCATTCTTCGATGGTCGTGCCAGCTCAGCCGGAGAGTCCGGTAGCTTTCCGTTCACGATCTCATCCATTTGTTGTGCTATATCCCACAACGTTTCAACAATCCTCGCACATGTAACACAGGAACAGAAAGAAAAGTACCATAGCTATTCACAAAGTCCTCGAATTCTTCGAGCTCTTCCGTCAGGTGGTCCAAATTCATGTTTGCGTGACAATTCGTGTGATGAAGCAGAGGAAAAGAAAGGCCAGAACTTTATTTCATCATTTGTAGAGAAGTCAACGCCCTCATTTTCAATTCTTCCGATAGCCCTTGAGATTTCTTCACGCACGATTCCAAAACACGGTAAATTATCCCCGCAACCTTCCGACTTTCCTCAGAGTCACACGATTCATAATCATGCACAAAATCTAGTGCATTTAAAAGAAGCTTAAGTGTGTATGCGTTGGGTCTTTGCTCCGCCCCCGTAAATAATTGTTGAAACTGGACTACATCGAGGACCTCAACGATATTAGATACCGCCTTTGTCCGTCCCACACTTCCTGCTTCATCCCGACCAACAACGAAAGCATCGTGAAGAGCTGCTTCGAGAATAGAATTTGAGAGCTTGCTGGAGCGAAAGGGGCGCTGAGTGCCTTGGGCAATTCGAAGCTCCTGTTGAACCAAGGGATACACCAGAGTTCCCTTCTCCAACTTTCCTTTCGATAGAGCTGTATGTGCCAGAGACTCCACCATTCCAAGTTCCAAGGAGAAGCCGCGCCGCGAAATCTCATGTATCCAAAACTGCATACCTTGAATGTCCATGCAAGCAGCGTGTGCAGAAACTAAAATTTTGAAGGTGACAATGCTTGGGCGACATCCGTTCGCCAGCATTTCATCGTACACTGCTCTCATCTGTGCGGTGTCCTTGACCCATCCTGCACAGGAAAGCAACACGTTGTATCCAGCGGTGAATTTGCGTATCCCGAAACGACTTTCAAACAATTCAAAGGCTTCTGCACACGAGCGATAATCTCCGCGCCGCTTAAAAACATCCATATAAGCTGTAACAGTGATGGTGTTCACCCCAATTCCTCCCTGCGTCATGGTCTCCAAGAGAGCTTGTGCATCATCAAAAGCCGTATCAGAATCGCCTTTCGCAATCATATTCATGAGAGTATTGTACGTGACAACCATAGGCGGTTCGAGTTGGGTAGCGGCCGAGTCAGAAGCACGATCAAAGACTGCTTTACGCCAAGTTTCAAGAATTTTTTGAGCTCCAACAGCATCACTATACTTTGCGTGCGCGTCAAGGAGAGAGTTGTAAGTGTACTTATCAGGCATCAACCCTGCTGCCGGCATCAAGCTGTCCAAAAGAACGTAAGCGGTTTCAAAATCTCCCTGTTTGGCAGATGCGTGGATCAAGACATTAAAAATGGGCAAAGTTGGGGATGGTGAGGCTTGGATTGTCATTTGCTGAAAGATACTCAACGCCTTCTTAATTCGTGATTTACTGTCACTATTTAGGTGTGCCTTGATAACGCTCAAATACGATATCTCATTCGGTTGCAGTGTTGCAATGCCAGCTGATCCAAATTCGCCATCTGCATTTGCTTCTGCAGAGACAAATGCGGCTTCCTTCAAGAGACCGAACACAGAGTCTGCCAAACTAGACGCACCATTTTGTGCACACACTTGAAGAACAAGGTTGTACGTCTCCAATGGCAGGAGTGGAGCCTGACACTTTGTATTGCCCTCAGGATGATTCAATTTTGCGGCACCCGCGACAATATTGCTCCACAGAGATTTTAATATGTCGAAGGACTGATGAGACGCTCGTTCAAGAAGTAGATGCGACACATCCGCTGGTACTGAAGCGCCAGCATTTTCCAGCAATAAGAGGCAAGTGTCCAAGATTGATTCAACTTTATCAGCCGTAAGTGTGCCAGACATCTCCAAAGAATTGGAAGCAAGGAGACGCATAAGGCCTACAATAGTATCTACTTCCACAAGGAGTCGCAGCGCGTCAATAAGGCCATTGGCAGGGTCCGCGACAACGGACTCTAGTTGCAAGAATGCACGCTGTGCTACGCGGCTATTTCCGTTAGCGACTGCGAGAGCGAGTGTGAATGCAAGGGTGCGTGCAGCCGGATTGGGAATCACTTCTTCGGTTTCGGGGGAAGCTCCATAATGAGTCGATGATGCATTCTCTTTTGCGTACTCGTAGTCCAGGTGCGGCCTTGCGATGGACTCGCTTGGATCGGGTGCGAGCCGATCGCGGTTGCTTGACGTTGTTGCTGTGAAGCGAACGGCCCACACTGTTACAGCCACCCCTCGCTCCACATGCGTACTGGCCGTGCATGCGGACAACGGCGCTGGCGCCAGCAGCCGTAGGGCCCTGCGTGGCCAGGCGGCGGCGGCGACCCTTCCAAAGCGCTGTTGCATGTCCTTGTCCAAAGAAACAAGAAAACAAAAAGACGAGATGCCTTCGTGCGAGCGCTTCCGGGAGTCTGTGCTCACCTGTCTTCGCGAGAGCGACTGCGTCGTCAAGCGCGGACTCAGCGTCAACGAGTGTCTCGACCTGAAGAACAAAGACGTCTCGCAAGAGTGCAGGCTCGCACAGCGCGCGTTCTTCGAGTGTCAGCTCGCAATGGTGAGTCTCGACGGTCCGCCCACAAGTCTGTGACATTGCCTTCTCACATCCTCTTCCTGTAATCGTCTTACACCACTAGCTGAATCCCCGACGACGCATGCGGGGTCCCTATGGTGGCATCAATCACAGCAAGTCAGACGAGGAGGATTAGGAGGCTTTCTTTATTCACCACAAAAGTTTTAAATCTAAAGGAGAGGGATATGAGTATGAACTTGAAAGTTGAGCCAACCAGAAGAGCTATCACTTACTGCCAGACCAAACACGTTCACGATGCAGTACATGGTTTTGGAATCGTATTTGTATGTCGTGCAGCCTGGGTTTGGTTTGCAAGATTGTTGGTTGAGTCAGCACAGATGAAAACGCTATCGTCCACACCGTCTGTCGTGCTGTCCCAGTAGCAAGAAGAGGCCGCATGTAGGCCGGCTCCGTTCTTTTGCATGATGGTGCAGGTAACTGGTTTAAATATGATCAAGAGTGGTTTTAGATACTTCAAGGTGGATCCGGTCACGAGTTCCGTTATTTTCACTTTCCCTTCACTATCACGCGCCCGTCGTCGAATAGGCATCGTCATTCGGAACATATGTGGAGTGCGGAAAGATTGAGGATCATCACACACCGATGTATTTGAACGGTTTGTTCAACGAGGCCAACTTCTTCAAGCACTGCTCCACAATATTGCTATTCCACTGTCCCACTTTGTTATGATGGTAAGCTGCATTCTGGATCGTGCTTTCGATGGACTATCGTTTGTTTGTTGCTTGTCGTGAGCTGAACACAAAACCAAACAAGGCTGCGCAGTAGCGATGGCCTGCATAAGCGAGAATTACCTCTTTGATCACATTGTTGACTTCATCAACAACGAAAGCTTTCTGTGTGTTGGTTTCAGTGCGTCAAAAAGCACGTTCTATTGATCCGTGCTACAATCCGAGAAGGGCCGACCTCCTCATGAAAGTCATCCATTTTGGTTGGGGAGCCGCTGGTTCTTAGTTTCAGGATGCAGGGACAGGTGAACAGGTTAGGGCCTCAACGTGCCAGCGGTTTGGAAGTTTGTTTTTTCCTCCTTCTTCATATTAGTTCATTTCTTCACCCTCATCATTTATCTTCAGGATTGCAACTCGCTACAGCGCCAATTTACCCTTTTCCGTAAGCAAGGCACCCAACATCTTGTATAATACCATCTGATCCTCAATCGACAAAGAACCCACGATTGTCTCCATGGCTTGAGCCACCGTCAAATCTCGAACTGCAATGAAGCTTTGGTAGTAGAGGAAAGCAAAAAAGCTCATCAAGAATTGACAATCTGCGGTGTGAATGTGAGAACAGAGAAGTCGGAAAATCGACCAGCGCGCGTGACTCACCCATTCGATCGGTAATTCCTCCATGGCCGGGGATGTAATCACCAAAATCTTTCAGCTTAAAGGCGCGCTTTGCTCCTAATGGCCGTGTTAACAAAAAACAACAACTTGACTTCCAAAAAGTCGCAAACCTGACGCGAAGAAACCACCGAAAGGTGCAATAATAGAGGCGAAAAGTGCCATGACGACTGCATGAACTTGAAACATAGCCAATTTCACTCTAGTGACGACCAACAAGCCACCACTGAGTGTCAAAATCCAATTTTGGACCTTGTGCGAAAGAACGAAGTCCTGAACTTTGAAAACTGGATTGGGTTCACACTCCAGACCAGACCAAAAGTTCGTCCTCAGGTTGTTCACTGGGCAAATCATGTAAGGGTACTGGTTCAGAAATCCAGAGAAAAAGAACCCAAAGATAACTGTTGCCACAAATCCACCATAGAATCCTTCCCAGGTTTTTTTGGGGCTGAGTTGGATAAGGGGGGTTCGCCCGAAAAAGAATCCAGCTACATATGCGCTGATGTCGTTGCAAATGACTAGTGAAACAGGCAAGAGAAACCATACTAGCCCCTCAAAGATGTTTTTGATAATGAACTGGGATTGGACGACAACAAGAAGGAGCGTCATGTGGGTCCAGGCAAATTGACTGAACTGAAATTTGTAGTGATCCTTTTGTAGGTTGAAGACGAAAAACACGAAGCCAACCACATATAGCAGAAACGAGACGAAAGAGTGGTGCGTCGCCAACGGTGAATCGACGAAACCATTCTGCTTGAAGTACTGAATAACTGTCTGGCCATCTGCATTATGAATGGCACGCACAATAAGCGGAAGAGTATACTTCAGATCGCGCTAAGCTCATACTCACAGAGATAGTAGTTGGTGGATAGGAGGAAGTACCACGTCATGGTTCGAAACCAAGGCATCTTCTTCGCCTTCGAAGGCACCCAAGCAATGGAGATGACCTCCCTATAGACGAGGGTATGGATGATTGTTACGAGAGCGACAACAGATGCATGGCCAGCCACAAGGATGACACCGAATGCGATGATCATTACTGCTGTCCACAATGTGCGCACGTGCCAGTTGTGCCACCGTGCCGCCAATACCTCAGCTGCCTCAGCAAGTTTAGCGGCCTTGTCTTTTTCGCTACGGGTGTCGGGCGCAAATGAGACGTGACCGAGGCCGTGGTGGGTGTGTTGTTCGTCCGATCCGTGCGCGGACCCATGAGCTCCGACTCCACCGTTGGCACTTCCATTCGTATTCGAAATCACATTCGATTCATCGACTGCTGTCGTGGTGCTGCTGTTGGATGGTGTCCTTCTCAACCGGACAGTCATGAGGTGGGAGGAGCGAAGAAAATTGGATCCAATGCTAGACTGTCTCGAAAGGAGAAGCGTGAAAAAACATAAATAGGCCGATGGGTAACATAAAATGCTGTGATGAGCAGGTAAGCATGCAAATGGGCTAGGATGTGGCAGTGTTTTGAGTGTGTAGGACCAGCTACCCAGACCCACTTAGGCGCGGCAATGATGAAATTGACTACGCAGGAATTGTTACAGTGTGGTTGGTATTTAGACCTGCTTCCCTAAGTCTATTGCCAAGATGGGGTAGAATGTTGCCTTCAGAATTAAGTGGTGAATAGCTTAATTGCCTGCTGCCCGATAATGGTTTCCCTCGAGGGTATCTGTAAAGATAATTAATGGGTTTTAATGGGTAGTGAAGCATGGTTGATGTAGATTGATGTAGACATTTAAGTGAGGATGTTGCCTAATGCCATCCAGCCTCTATTTATTAGTTCATGGATTGTAATATGTTACTCCCATATGACAAGAACAGCTTAACAATAACATATCTGATGAGTATCCACTATGAAACTAACTGTTCACAGTCCTCTTGCAGGGGGCTCAGAGTACTCTTCAAGTGTGATGTAATGGGCAGTATGCCTACTGCCACAATTTCTAATCTAGCAATCTTTGCAAATTTAAAGAATTAATGCATTAAATCTGATTGACTGGTATGTGTCATTTGGGGTAAGATGTGGATAATTCTGTCACACACTTATTCAATTGGATATGCATCTATTAACTGCATCTGTTAAACAATGATTGTCATGGATGATCAAATTGGAGATGTTTATAAAAAACAGCAGACAGTGCGAAACACAACTGACTGCAGGATTCCATTTAGTGAAAAATAATGGGCATAACCAGAATGACTACTGATCACAAAAAAGATGCATGGGGGATAGAAATATGAATTATAGGGGTTTTAGTGAATTGCAAAGTTTTGAAGTTTGACTTGCAAAGCTGCAGACAGCTGGTCAGAGAGAGAGAGTACTTGCAAAGGTTGTCAGCTAAATGCCTCAATTGATTGATATTGGCTCTGTGGCTGCAACAGAATATTGGCTTTATGTGCCTTCCTTTTTGGATTCAACAATGTTGTTTTAGGATTTGAAGAGGATAATTGGACAGGCCAAATATTCAAACCTGTTAAGTGCCATATCACTGGTCTGTCTTTCTGCATAATGTGACAGCTCACATATGCTTGAGCCAGAGTGCAACATGTACAGAATGTCTGCCTGCATGTTGACAAATATGCAGTGTACAAGGGCACCCATTGTAATATATCTGGATGATATGTTCAAAGGCAACAGCAGAATTGAATGCATCATCTGTTGCCTAAAGGGCTAGTACTTTCCCATTCTGAAGTGTTATTGAGCAATGCAAGGGGGTCAACAAGTGCTTTCTGATCATTACACACATGAGGATGCTGTTCCAGAACCCAACAACAGAGGTCTTCTAATACATCAGCTGTCCTCTTCTGTGCAAACAAGAGCACTATCTTGAACCACCAGAGTATGTTTATATGTTGAAAGCCAGTGATAGAAGAGAATATGAGATTGTCATGGCAAGTGCGTGAGACGCAGTTTACTGTGACTTTCTGTGTTTGGCAAGGCTTACGACATTAAGACATGTGTGCGTCATTTCCTGTTGACTCTGCTTCTCCTGAGTTCCACCTGTACATCACGAAGTCCCTCTGTTTTACCAAGTGGTGCAAACACTCTCATCCTGTAAGTGCAACTAGTGTATAACCTGCCTGTATGACAGACATTTTACCAGATACTAAAGAGATTTGCAATTACACTGATTTTCTCAGGCCATTCCGCAGGTCATCATCCCCACCTGTTTGATTATTATGATAAAAGGACTGTAGCACATCTTTATTATATGTGAAGATAACTTAAAATGGAGTAAGACAAAGTGATTATCCTACTATAGTCAGTGTTCAGACACCATATTCTGTTGACTTTATCACAGCAAGTTGGTAATGAAGTAATCTGTCACTTAGAATATGACATAATTTACTACAAGTATAAACAAAATAGTATTTCAGAATAAGCATTATTGTACTAAAGGTAACCACTGGGGCTGGAATCTCAAACTACTCTGCAATTTGTTCTGCTGAAAGTCCCCCAATGACCAGCCTTTCTGATCCTAACAATGGCAAAATACTCAGCTGCCCAACTTGCAGAGCTGGAAGTCTCTTAAACTTTTGAAACAAGGTAGACAGTGTCAATTTTGTAAGGCAACCCATGCAAAATCAGACTCCCAACATATTACTTATGAACTCTGATTCCACAAAAGGGATCCACATTCATATGGAACTCCAATGCAGGTTACAAGGCAACAAGTGGGTACATTCAAAACTGTATGCAGTACCTTAGAGTCAGAATAACAATATAATCCAACCTTTTCTGACAAGGACTGCCTACAAGGAGATGGTTAGAGCAGAATTGCTAAGTTTCTTTGACTGCACAGATGCAAATCATTAGGGCAGCAGAAGCCATTAGAGCAGCAGAAGCAAGCATGTAAGAGACAGACATGAGAAATGGGGTATATGGAATTCAGATACATAGGAAGCGTATTTACAGAGATGGGATGTGCTGCATAAGACAAAAAAATAAGGCCCCACAATGCTGAAGCCATAAATAAAGCAAAATTCACAAAATACATTCAAACAATAATATAACAGTAACTGATAGTGTGAACTTGACCCAAATGCCAAATGATTTGGATTCTCTAGGTTAACGCAACTGATCCCAGGCATGGGGTCGAGGCATTTGGTTACTCCGCGCAGTTGTAGGGGTCTTCTGTTTAGATTAAAGGTCTATAATAGTTTATGTTTCTCTGCAAACTAAGTGACTTTTTTTTAATGTATTTTCTAAACAGAGGGACGAGCGACCTGCGCCCACTCGCTCACATAAGTGAAACCACGGAACTCCTCTTGGTCAGCGGACGCTAGAGTTGTCTTGCATGGGGTTAACACCGGCATCTCTTTCGTGAATTCTTCATCGAAGTTTGACACATCGGTGGCAGAGGTCTGAGAAACTCTATCATTAGAAACAATAGTAATAGCATGGTATAAAGCAATACAATTGAGGGAACAAACGGTGGCGGGTTTCTTTTGTGTAAAACGTCCGCCCAATTTACGTCAGAGAAGAACGGATGTGCCTTTATCTCGTCTGCGTCCAAAGGTCCGTTTCCCAGTCGCGTACCAGGATCTTTTGTCAATAGCTTTCGAGGAAATAAGGCATTAACTCTCGATTAGGCAGATAATGGAGCAACTACCCGACGAATCACGTCTGCTGCTTTAGGATCAATTTTGGACGGGAACTGTACTTCCTTGTGCAGAATAGAGTCGAAAATTTGATCTTCATCTTCACCTTTGAAAGGTGCTTGACCTAACAACAATTCGTAGATCAAGACACCGAAAGACCACCAGTCGACGGATCGAGTATATGGCTTTTCCAATACTGGAAAAGTATGAGATATAGTCAAAAAATAATCAGGAATTCACTTACGTATCTCCGGGCTCATAAATTCAGGAGTCCCACAGAAAGTCGTCGTTCTGGCCCCAAACGGCATATTTTCTTTGCAAAGGCCATAATCTGCAATCTTAACATGACCATCAAGTGTCAACAAAATGTTGTCAAGTTTCAAGTCCCTGTGAAACGTGGTAAGGAGGTAATACGAGGACAAGGTATTCTTACCGGTAAATTATGTTGTTTTTGTGAAAGTATTCCAATGCGAGCAATACTTCACAAGCATAGTACTTTGCCCTTTCGGCAGTAAATGCTCGTTGCTGAATGTGCCACATCAAATCGCCACCTGAAACATACTCCATAACAAAATACAGCCTTGACTCGGTTTGAAAGCATGAATGCAAGTTCACGAGGAAAGGAAATCGCTCGATGTTGGCTGTTAAGAATACCCGTTTCTCGGAACGAGTTGCCTCCACTTCATCACTCTCAATAATGAAGTCTTTCTTCAGCACTTTAATGGCATAGTGCTTTCCAGTAAGTTTTTCCTCAGCTAGCATGACCTAATTGAGCGTTACTTCCAGGAACAGAGAGTCAATGATAACAGACCTTGCCGAAATTTCCTTTCCCAAGAACGGCGAGGAAAGTGAAGTCATCTAGGCCAACGGGTCTGGGTTTAACCTTTTTCTGAGGTGTCGCAACACTGGCTTTGGGTGAAGGCGCTGCCACAGCCAGAGATGCCGTCACGTTCGCGGGAGCATAGGTAGGTAAGCTGACTGCATCAGGAGGGTTTGTAAAAGAACTGGATTCCAACGGCTTTTCGTGATCCTGCAATGCAATTGCACGAGCCTGCTCAGCTACCATAATTTCTTTTTCACGCTTGTTACGTTCCGCCAGCTCAATGGCCAACCTCATTTGCTCCATCATTTGTGGTGTCATTCCGCACAAGTTTGGAACAAGTAAGGCACAGTTTGTGTGTGCAGAGACACCGCACTCGGAGCATTTTTTGCATTCCTTCTTGCTGATAGGAAGCATGTAACCGCAATGACAACACCAGGTGGCAGCCAGGTTCAGAGTTTCTTCGAAACGATGTGGAATTCGGTGCCGGAGGAGCTGGTCGTCGTCGCGTTCAGAGCCTTGTTCAGCTTTTGAGAGCGTAATGCACTTGATTGGAACCCGAGATTGGCATTTTTTATGGCAAGTATACTTGCATCCTAATAACAACGTTACATGCGACACAAGTGTGGTAAAAAAGGGGCAGTACCTTGGCATTGATAGCCTTGAGAGCTGACCAAAAACTCGGTGCACACTGCACATTTCATCACAGGATAGAATTTGGTCGCGACAAATTTATGACCCTTTTTCTGGAAGACTTTTTGAACTGGCTTGCTGCGTACGATGTTTGCAAAGTTCTGTCGAATAGATTTAGAATATAGAAGAGAGAGGGAAAAAGAAGAATCGATGAACCTTTTTGACTTTCTCCAAGTCTGGAATAAAATTCACTTTCAAGGAGAGCTGACCTGAGGGTTCCAACTCCAACCAAAGATTTTCCCCATCGGATGCTTGAACAACAGAACCAGACGGTGAGAGGCTTGGAGAAGGAGGGCTTGACATAAACAAGCCAGTAGTCACATCTGCGGCACTTTGGGCTCGTTCCAAATTCACCTCACCGACGTTGGTAGCACCAAACGAGTTCCTTCTGCCTACCGCAACAGCTACTACGGCCGCTTTCTTTTCTCTTCCCCGGCTGAGCATCACATCTAGGTCAAAGAGAGTGAACCAGCAGAGACCAATAACACCCCCGCCAGCTCCTTTTTCATAGATCGCAATCTCAACTTCCCCACCTTTTTCAACATGAATATCGATATCGTCCATCCACTTAGACCGAGAGGCTCGTGTCTTGGTCTTTTCCGTTCCATCAATGCGAAGTATGGCATAAGTTTCAGGACGTGCAGGTTTGGTTGTAGAAGCCCCGGTTGCCCCAACAAGAGTCACACGCAAACGACCAGACATAGGATGTCGAGTATTTCCTGACTTTGAAGGTGTGGGAATTGCGGTCTCAGTGTCTAATGTTAAGGGCTCGTCCATTTCTGCGTCTGCATTAAATTACATTAAAATTCAATAACCACAGAGGCAAACCACATGTAAACCTGGGGGCAAGGGTGGTAGATCTTTCTCCGAGATAAGAAGTGTTTGATATCGTTCCAGGCTCTTCTTTAAGATGGCGACCTTGTCACGACACTCGAGCAGCTTCTCTTCCACCAACTTTGCTCTCTTTTCATCGGAGCTCGGTACTTTGAGGATGACCTCCCACATCCGCTCGGTTCCAGCTTGGACTTTCTCTTCAATCTTCAGCTTGGATTCGATGAGGGATAGCTTGTAAGCTACCTTTTCTTGAGAAGCTGGGACTTCACATCTAAGATAGTCTGAGGAGTGTCGTTTAAGGACATGAAATTGCAGCAATATAAATTTACCAAAATCACAAAGGGCCACTTGCACGGATGTCAGGTCAGGACCATTCAGGGCCCCATGTGCCGAGGAGCCAACTCCTGGCCCCCCAGAACCAAGCAAATTCGTAAACGATGATCGGATGCTCAACAGAGATAGTGATCGATTAAAAGAAGTGAAAACTTTGTCCACAGCGTTTCCCATCTTCTGACTAGCCACTCGTAGCATTTTTTGCCGTTCAGAATGCGTCGTACTGTTTGCGTTGTTATCGACAGCATCATAGGACGAGGCGTGAAAATGAGACGTGCTGGGGCTGATGTGTGAGTCATTCGACGCGGACTTCCGCGTTTCGATGAACAAAGATGGCTGCGATGACGAAAGTGGCCTTGGGAGCGAATAGGAACGAGATGCTGATCGGACCGGAGGGGTAGGAGTTGGTGCCGCACTAGGCATAAATGGCAATCCATTTGACATTAACAACGGCTGCGGGACTGCAACTGGACTTGCTGCAATATTGACACGTTGCAGCTCTGCTTCCAGTGCGTTGAGGCGTGCTGTGGAGTCGGCAATCGTCTTGCGGCCTGTATTTGGGAGGCAGTAGGGTTATCGACGGCAGTGACGACCAGCGCGAAACGCGATCTTTGCGAATGCGCTCCAATCCATACGAAAGCGCACAGTCTGGGGTTGTGCAAAGGCGTCTACGGGTGCGCATGCGAGACTGCGGCGAGAAACGAGCGCATTTGGGTTGCGACGGACTCACACTGCGCAATCTGCGTCTCGTCCCGAAGCGATCCGAGCACGGAGCGTGCGCCTTCTTGGCACATGCGCTCCATGTCAATGCGGTGCTGCAGCTCCTTCCCCGACACTGCGGCCATCCGTTCTTTTCTCCAAATGAAATCGAAGGACGACATCAAACCTTGGCAGAACGCCGTCTCGGGAGCCGCAGCGGGTGTCTTATCCCGTCTGGTGATTGCTCCCCTCGATGTAGTGAAAATCAGGTAAGAAGCCTGGAGCAAGCTTGTCAGTGACATGACGGTGGCTAGGCTTCAAATCCAGACGTCCGCCAGACCATTATTGAAGCGGTCACTCTATTCTGGCTCTTCATATTCAGCGTCTGCTCCCAAATACACAGGGATACTACAATCGATGGCTTTGATTGTGAAAGAGGAAGGCGTCCTGGTGAGCATGGATCGTCAACACGCTTTCCCGGTTTCGATTGAAGTCTCAAGTATTTATAGGGCCTATGGAAAGGGAATTGGCCTGCTGAATACTTATACTTGCTATACGGAGCTGTCCAATTTGTCGTTTTTCACGAATTCATGCGAGTCACGAGCGATTCTCTTCCGGACTCAGCTCGTACCTTCATAGGGGGCGGTGGGTTGCTGCAGCACGCTTTTCGCTGTCAAAAGTCGCTGAATTCAAATGAATACTCTACAGCCATCGCCGGATCAACAGCTACCTTCGCGACTTACCCTCTGGACCTTTTGCGAACTCGATTTGCCATGCAAGGGACGGAGAGGGTTTATACAAGCTTGTTGGGGGCATGTCATGAGATTGCGAGGGTGGAAGGAATTCGCGGCTTCTACCGTGGAGTGTGGCCGTCAATACTGCAAATTGCGCCATACATGGGGATTATGTTCGGCGCGCAAGGATACTTGCTCAACCTTTTCGCTACTAGAGAGGTACCGATTTTGTTTGTCTTCTGCCTTGTTCATACTCGAAAACAGAACCCGTTGTGGAATCACGGTTGGGATCAGTTTTTGGGCGGCGGAATTGCGGGTGTATTCAGCAAAACGGCGGTGATGCCATTTGATGTGGTCAGGTTGGATCGGTGGTCGTTATTGGTAATAAGGGCACCCTTCTAAAGACTGACTTCTTCCAGAAAACGCCTTCAAGTTCAAGGACCCTCCCGGCATTCGTACATTCTATCTAATATACCTAAATACGACGGCGGATTCTATGCATGTGCAAAACAAATAGCTATCCAGGAAGGGCTTGGGGCACTCTACAAAGGCTTATGGCCGAGCTTGGTGAAAACTGCCCCAAGTAGCGCTATCACGTTTTGGGTGGTAGGTGAATGTAGGGCTTTCTTCTCTTCCATGCCGGAAAAATATAATTCTGGGTCCTCGTGAGGGGAAAAATGAATAGAAAGGAAAAAAGATGCCAAGCGCGGAATTGAATGTATCCACACCAGCGGAAACTTCAGCCAGCCCTTACCTCATCAAGAGGGAAACGTCTTGCTTGTTTTCAGGCTCCCGATTTGAGGGCGAACAACGAAGCGGACGAAACGCTTACCAAGTAGCAGTCACACTTCAGGTGCTCAACCAATGGACCCCATCGATCCATTACCTCAACACTTGCCTGAATACAGCACGTTGACCTTTCAAGGTCTTATCTGTGTGGATATCTGAACATCAAGGGGTTGACGGAAGACTGGCCGGAGTTGTGTACCTTCTTTGAAGCCGAAGTCATCGGGAACCGGCACTCGTTTTTGACACGGAAATGGGATGCCGATGAGAAGATTGACAAGCAGCATTGGGTGAGATTCAATTGGGCCTTCTTCCGTTGAAGCAGCGCCTCGTCGACATGCCGGCCGACCTGTGTGCCCGAGCCGCGTTCTCTGCTTCCTCCTCATATGGACCCCTGTGCATTAGCTTGGATGCCATCTAATTCCAATTCGCAGTCGAAGTTCCCCAATTTCGATAAAGTCGAGCCTCATTTGAAGAACGACAACTACCTTTACGACTTCATGAACAATGACGTTGTATTCATGCGTTGGAAAGTAATGCTGCTTCCTTACCCTTCTTTGGATCGTGCTGGTTAAACATCCAAATTGAAAAGGAACACTTTCTCGTGCCTGACCACAAGATCAAAACTATCAGTGGCGCATCATTTGCAGGATTCTACTATATTGCTTTTCAAAAGAGCACTGAGACTATTACTGGGTTTTACTTCCATCAGAATAGTGAAATGTTTCAATACTTGACTTTGAAACACGCTGGTGGGAATGGAGGAGGCAATGGGACAGAGACGGAGACTGGTGTGCGAGGAAGTGCTGCCTTTGATTTTTGCTAATAAATGAATTATTTTGGAAAATGTTTTTACCTTTAGTGTCCACTGTTCTCGATTGGAACATTTTTGTAGTCATTTTCAAATCCAAGTCAAGAACGAAGCGAGCGCGCGCCAGCGATTGACTCATTTTCGTGTGTTCTAGGCGTGTATTCTTTGCCCAATCGTTTATTGAAAGCCAGAGCTGAGTGTTCAGAGGGACACCACGCGCTGGACGAAATGACGGTCGACTTGAAATCAACCTTAACTTAACGCTTTTGAGCAAAGCTTGCTTGCGATCATGGGCTTCGTGCGCCGTAATTCTGAGCTCAAATCTATGAATGCATCTTTCGTGATGGAGGGCAGTGTCATAGATTGGATTTGCGCTGGTTTTTTCTGCAACTTTAGCTGGATCTCAATCAAGGCGACCGGAGTTTTGTTATTGAGAGGCACCTTTATTTTACTTTTAAGCGTGAAATCAAGGATTGGGTTTCTTTTTCATTATACAGAGACAAGACTTGATAAAGATCGAGAAGTTGTTGAACTAGCAACAAAACCTGGGCAAACCTTTAGAAACACTTACGACACCAGGCACAAAGACTCACCTCATTCAGGGCAACATTAAATCTGGCAAACCACGCCGGGAAATCAACATTTCGTAAGATGTCTTCATGCATTCCCGCTGTCAGGTAGATGACACCCTAACAAATTGAAGGCAACTATCAGCACTGTCACTCCCACGTGCAAAGATATATCATGCACCAAAGCCATCATATGCGGTGGGTAAATGAGTGGTAGATCTGACTTGTACGCGTCATTTACAACCATCCACGCATTCTGGCAAATAATGGTCTTGTGCTCCTTCATCAAATTTAAATCCCGAATCAAGACAATGACGGGCTGATAAGGATGGAAAACAATCATGTAAAACTCAAGACCTTCCATGAGGTAGAATTCGCACTCAGAGATCTTTGAAGGATCAATTTGGCACTGAGCTGCGTGTGCATTATGAAAACCCGGTCCAAACGAATGGATGACGATACATACGACCGAGCATCTGTTGCGAAGTCATCGCCTGGCTTACACTCTTAATGTGCACGGGACTCTCCTCTACTTTGCAAGCCAAGTAGACGCAGGTGGCTAACATGAGAGTAGGATCTATAGAATTGCTGGAAAAGAGCGAGTGTTTCTGATGGAGCGATGAGTACAGCAGAACGGCAGCAACAGGATGCACGGACCAAGTAGTACCGTTTGAAAAACACGGTCGCGGTCGCAAGAATCTGCTGCCTTAGCTTCATTGCGCGACCAAGCGCATTGATCACTGAGCGTCTATTTGTTGGTGCTTTGCGCGCTCAATGCTCAGACTCACACTGTACGTAATACACTCCGATATGCTTGCGTTCGAGCATGGTCATACGCTGCGTCTCGCCCCTTGCATGCGCATGCATCTCAAGTTGTTGGCTGGTGAAGAGCCACACACGTCGTTGAGAAGATGTCCAAAATGAGGCTGCCATCACTTTCTTTGGCTATGCGCTGCGCTGGCGACTTGAGGAGAAGCAATTGGTTGGTGCAGGGAATCTTTCACACCATCTGAAGAAATGTCGCACACACAGACATGCCTCAAAACGCTGCACCCTACCGCCGCTGCCAAATCTTGTGCCTTGATTTGCCTCTCGCTCTGCCAAGTTGCAGCAACAGGTGAGCCTTCGCCGCGTTAAACCGAGTCGTGCACGTTTGCAAGGAAAGCCACAAGGGTCTAACTCCTCTGCAGTCCATAACACCGCGCCTCCGCGTGCTAGATCATGGATCCCTATACAATAGGGGCGCTATACAATAGGGGCGCTATACAATAGGGGCGCTATACAATAGGGGCGCTATACAATAGGGGCGCTATACAATAGGGGC